>JBBYHM010000027.1:8612929-8643733 GCA_038381775.1 Adansonia rubrostipa
TTATTTGAATTTAATTATAAAATATATAAATATTAATAAAAAATTCTTTAATGTGATGAACAATAATTCTAGCTTGAGCAAGCAAGTTTAGGCACATTAAATAAGAGCCTGTGCTTGAAATTTTAAAAAATTCAAGCCGCAGTTGGCCAAACCCATAAGTAGGTTTAATCATATATAAAATACAAATTAAATGTTTAATATTTAATTAAATTATAGATAGTATTAATATTCAATATTTAATATTTGATAATGGTATTATCAATTATAGCTTTCATATTTTTTAATTTATCTTATTATTTTGTTATAAAATTATCAGATTCTAATTATCATTACTTGAAATAATAATAATAATAATAATAATAATAATATTCAAAGAAGTATTTTAAAATTTTTTAGCTAATATAATAAATTCTCACTAGTTAATGAGTATAACTAATTAAATTAAAAAAATATGATAATTCAATAATATACTTTATCAACAACATTTTCAAAGCTCATAATATGATGTATTTTTTGATAAATTATTTATTTTATCATATACAGACCTACTAAAATGTCGAGCTACCCTCCTGACCCAATTGGGTCTGGGCTTTGGTTCTCATGTTTTTGTTTTAGACTAGCTCGGCCTAGTTGGAACAGTGATTTTAAATTAAAATAATATATATTTTATTTAAATTTAATTATACAATATATAAATATTAATAAAAAATATATTTTTAATGTGATAAACAGTAATTCTAACTTAAATAGGCAGATTTGGACACGTTAAATAAGAGCTTAGGCTTGCAATTTTAAAAAAATTTAGACCGCAGCTTGACCTGACCCATGAGCAGGTTTAATCATATATAAAATATAAATTAAATTTTTAATACTTAATTAAGTTATATATGGTATTAATATTTAATATATAATATTTAATTTATTTTTTATAGTATTATCTATTATGACTTTTATATTTTTTTTAATTCACCTTATTATTTTGTTATATTCTTATAAGATTCTAATTACTGTTACTTAAAGTAATAATAATAATAATAATAATATTATTATTATTATTATTATTAATTTTCAAAGAAGAATTTAAAATTTTACTACTAACATATAAAAACTCTCAAAATTTAATGAGTTTAACTAATAAAATTAAAGAAAATGTGATAAATGGATGATGTACTTTATTAATAATATTTTTCAAAGCTCATGATATGATTTACTTTTTGATAAATTAACATTTTATTATATATAGACCTATTTAAGGGTCAGGCTACCCACTCGGTCCAATTGGCTTTAGCCCAGCTTCTCATATTTTTATATCAGACTAGTCTGACCTGACTCAAAACAGTGATTTTAAATTAATATATTTTATTTAAATTTAATTATAATATATATAATAGTAATAAAAACTATTCTTTAATGTGATAAACACTAATTCTGGTTTAAATAAACAGGTCTGCGCATGTTAAATAAGGGTCTGGGATAAAGATTTTAAAAAAATTTAGACTACGGCCCAGCCCAACCTATGAGCAAGTTTAATCATATTTAAAATATAAATTACGTTTTTAATATTTAATTAAATTATTAAAAGAATATTAAAATAAAATTCATTATTAAAGTTTTTTATTTATAAAAAATTATTTAATTATAATTTCTTAATATTTATTTTTAGTATTAAATTCGGGTTCGAGTTTTTTCGGGTTTGAGTCATTTCGGGTTCGGATTCTTTTGATTTTGGGTCATTTCGGGTTCGAGCTATTTCGAGTTCGAGCCATTCGGGTTCGAATTTTTTTGAATTCGGGCCATTGACTTTTTGATCAAATCGAATTCAATTTGGACTCAAACTAGAATTTTTTCAAGCGAGTTTTCAGGTTTGAGTTTATTTCGCCACTTCTAACCATTAGTATATAATAACCTTTTATCATTGGAAATCAATTTTTTACCAACGGATTGATCATCACTTTTTTTTTTCCACAATCTATACCAACGGAATGAAAAGCATCAATGAAGATCTACATTGTACTTACACGAATTTCTATGCGGACGGAAGGTATCCATCGATAAATGTTATCGATCGATAAATGTTATTTGTTGCCATAGAAGAAGCAGACGCTAACTATACTGACGGATTAGCTGTGGCTATAGATACATTACTATTTACGGACGAATATTTTCCATCAGTAAAGACCTATATCGACATGGGTTATAGTTTTTTTGTCAATCTCCCAAATTACCATAAGCAAAAGTAAATTTAGCCTATACCAATGGATTTCCGTCTATCAATATAGGGATAAGTTTTTGTAATGTCTTAGAATTTGGAATATTTAGCATTATTGTCAAAAATTACCATGAAAAGTTAAAATATTTATTTTAGACATGATATTGGAAAGTAAAGTATAAGTTAATTTCAGTGCTATTCAAGTAATTTAATATTGAGATATATCAAAATAAATTTTAAATACTTTTTAAGTAAATAATATTATTATTTATGAAATTTAATTTGAATATATAAAAAACTGATGATAGATAAGCTGAAAGTGAACATTTAATAGGGTTACTTTTGTTAATAATGAGTTTTTTTTTTTTTTAGACTATTTGGATATTTCCTTCAAATTCATGGCTTTAGAACCATCACAACACCCATTGCATGGGTTCGTGGTTTGAGTGACTCGAAAAAAACAACTTTTCACGGCAAGCATAATCTATTTAGAATTGCTTTGGCAGCCGAAGGATATCCCAAACAGATCGTCAGCTTGGCACGAAACTTTAGTGTATTGGATTAGGTCAAGTACAACTCAATATTTTTGCTTTAATTATTAGTTTATATATATATATATATATTTATTATTTATATGAATAGCAAAGTTTTTGATAAAGTTAGTGTCATAAATTAAATAATATCAATTTAATTTAAAAAATTATAATGATTATAAAATAAAAATGGTAATGTGTTTTTAATTATTTTAAAAAAGATTTTTTTATTTAAAAAATTTTACAAACATTATCCAATTTTATATTAAAAAACTACCTAAAGTACTGCAGATTTCTCTTTAAAATAATTACTTTCCTAAAAAATATTACTTACCCAGATAGTGGTGCACAAAGTCCAGTTATTCATAATAATAAAAAATAAAAATAAAAAATTAAATACATAATTTACGCGGTTTGATTTAAAATGCTTACATTCATAGAAAATGGGAGATATTTCACTGAACTGTATATATATATAAAATTTAAATTGGATTATAATTAAAAAAATCATAAAATTATATAGATATAAAAAACCCCTTAATATAATTATTTCAAAATTATTTAGAGGTTTAGTAACCATTAGTCGTTCCATCAAGCAAAGCGATTTTATGCTGTCAGGCTCCCATAAAAATAAAACAAAATTGTGCAAAGCAATTAGGGAGTTCATCACACTATCAATCTAAAATCCCACACCAAAAATCTTCCTGCTTAAACTGGGGTCCAATAGCCGTTATAAGAAAATTACTGTAATTTCAACGGTCACCTTTTCAAAGATTCAAAATCAAAATCCCTCCAACAAAAAGCCCAAGCAAAAGAAAAAAAAAAAACACCAAAACCCTTCATTTTACTTGCAGGAAACCACTATATAATACTAAAAATTCACAAATTATGAGAATAAGCAAAATCCCTCTCTAAATAATTAAACCAGAAAAAAAAATCCCAATTTTCATTTTAGTCTCATTCTGTTTGTTTCCTGTCAGCAATGGCTGAGAAACAAGAGAGAAAAATTCCAGTGTTTACGGTGATAAAGAACGGAGCAATTCTCAAGAACATTTTTGTCGTCAACAAACCACAAGAAATGGATGACGAAGAAGACCCACATAAATCAGAAACAGAGGAAATTTTGATTGTTGGTAGACACCCAGATTGCAACATCATGTTAACTCATCCAAGCATCAGCAGATTCCACCTCCAAATTCACTCCAAACCCTCTTCCCAGAAACTCTCTGTCCTCGACTTATCATCCGGTAATAAATTCTCTGCTCCTCCTCCTTTCTTTTTCATATTTCTTGTAATCAAATCTTTCTGGGTTTTCTTTCTTTTATTGTTTTATTCAAGTTTCATTGGTTTCTTGGTGTTCTTGATTTGATTATCTTCTCGTTTTCATGGGGTGCAGTTCATGGGACCTGGGTTTCTGGGAAGCAGATTGACCCAGGAGTTGTAGTGGAACTGAATGAAGGTGATACCATAAAAGTTGGTGGCTCAACTAGGGTTTATAAGCTGCATTGGATCCCCATGAGTCGTGCCTATGATATGGAAAACCCATTCGAATCGGCCATGGACCTGTCCATGGAAGAAGACAAAGAGGCAGAAAGTGCAGTGGACTCACATCAGGTGAGGGTTTGTCATAGTGTTTTTACTTAATTTTTATTGCTTTTGGTTTTCTTATATGTATTTATCATTTACAATTGAAATTTAACAGAAAGATTTGTAGGATGTCTAAATGAAACGCTGTAAATTTTGGTATCTGAAATTATATCCTTGGTTTTGGTTTCTGTTGTTCCTTTTTTACTATGGGAAAACCTGTATGCTAAAACGTCTTGGATTGTTCAAGGATGAATTGATTAGAGGGAATGGGATATGGGTTCTTTGATCCTGCCTTTGGGATTCAAATGGCAACATGTAGGATTCAAATGTTTTTCATATTTCTTCTGATTATTTTGGGAACTATATAGGGGCAGAATACGTTATCAACTGAAAATGAACCTGTGGAAGGGAAAGATGAAGAAATATCTCAGGTGAGAGTATATTTTCTTCCAAAGCTGTAGAAGATATAGATTATTATTATTATTATTATTATTATTATTATTACTACTACTACTTTGCTTTCTTATCATTGTTGGGTTTTTACAATATCAGAGTTCAGTGCCTGCTGAAGAGGAAGATCTTCACTCAATGGATTGGATTTTGGAAGGTATAGTTTCTTTGTTTTCTGATGAGAGTTCAGGATTACTTGTGAAGAAAGAGATTCCCTCAGCACCTCCGATGCCCGAAAATATGAATTTCTCGATATGTGATAACGAAGGTGAGAACTCATCGAGGAGTAGCCTTGAAGAGCTGCCTGAAACTGTCACAGATTCAATATCGGAAGGAGAGAATCCAGAGAGATCCTCGAGAAAATCAGAATTAAAACCTGACCACTCTGAGAATATTGATCCTTCATTTGTAGAAGAACTGGAAAATTATTCAGCCACTGAGATAGTTGAAGAAACTAAGAACAGAAGATCGCTACAAGAGAGCAAGCAAAAGAGGGATGTTTCAAGACTTTCCACCGAGCCTCACCTAGTAGAATCAATTAATTCAACTTTGCAACAGGAAGATATACATTTGAATAGAAAATCTCAACAAATGCATGAAGAAAACAAGACTCCCCAGCCTCTTTCTGCTTTGAAACCAAAAAAGGAAGGAGAAAACAAGGAGAATGATGCAGCAGATCAACAATCGACCTTGATGATGAACCTGGTGGATTCTACATGTTCTGATGGATGCAAAGACTATTTCTATGAAATGGCTGAAGATGCCAAAGGTCAGAAACTATCCGGGAAAAACTATGAAAGCGAAAACACAAGTTTTTATTCTGCTTCTCTTCCAACAGAATCAATCAACTCGTCTTTGCCTATTGCTGATGTTCTCTCTGAAGTTACGGATTATAAAAGGAACCCAACCCCAGACTCTCTCTTTGCTCCTGCGACGCTGTCTGAATATGAGAATTTAGACAGCTGTCCCCTGAGGTTAGAGAAGAAATCCAACTTGCATAGTATTTGGTCCAGAAGAGGCAAACCTGCTTCTGTTCTTCGGATTCAAACAGGGAGGAGCGAAGGCAAAGCTGATACTGAAAATAAACCAATTCCCAAAGCTCTTTTTGTTAGCTCAGAAGAAGAAGAAGAAGAAATTTTTACCTCAGACAAGGAGAATTTCACCCCAAATACTCTTTCAATGAAAGCGTTGAAAAGAAAGGGCAAGCTGGCAGAAATTAAGCGTTCTCCTCCAAATGTTACTTTTAGTCCTCATCTTCAGCCAGAAGACAACATGATTGCTTCAGACAAAGAAAACCAGACACCCAAATTCATAAAAGAGCACAAATCAGAAAAAACCCCGTCTCGAAATCAAACGAAGTTGGAACAAGAGACGGTGATCAAGGGAAAAGCAGAAAGGTTGCCATTTCAATCATTGTTGGTGAACTCTGTTTGCAAAACTGTGTCAGAAGCTTCAGTTTCAGTCCCCAATACTGCAGCACGAAGAAGCAAGTCTACCACTTTCAATCCTAATAAAACTGCAAAGATGAGCGTTGCTCATCCAGCTTTTGTGAGTTCTGAGTAAATCTTCTACTTGATTTTGAAAATTCATTGCTAATTCTTGCCAAAGGATACATGTAATGACCGAATCATTTCACAGAAATCTGTCGGAGAGCGAAGGAGGACTTGGACCATGATAGCAGACACCACTTCTCTGATGGACAAGGAATCAAGGAAGTCATTACAGCTTTTACAAGGTCTCAAAGGAACTCAATTGGTCATTCCAAGAATGGGTAACTAAATTATGAGCCTAATACTCTCGTTTTTCATATTATTCATAATCTCAATACTAACTTGCAATATTCTTTTTTTGATGACTATGGGCTACATTTAAAAAAAAAAAAAAAGTCATAAGGGAGCTAGATTGTTTGAAGCGACATGGTAGTCTATTCAGAAGAACAACAGAAGCCTCATCAGTTTTGGAATGGATTGAAAACTGTATGGTGAAAACAAAATGGTGGATCCATGTCCAGAGCACTATGGAGGAAGGAAGGCCAATAGCACCAACTCCACCTGCAACTCCTCATTCTCATTTCAGTGAAGGCAGTGTTGGGAATCCCTTTGCGATAACGAGCTCAGGGCCATTTTCAGCCCGGGGAAGTCTAATGGAACTTGCTTCACCTACAGCAGAAGATCATATCCTTGATTGCGCCCTTCGTTTTAGGAAAATGAAGAGTGATGATGGACAGCTCGTCCTGCTTAGTAATGATGTCACTCTTAAGATCAAAGCCATGGCAGAGGTACTGGTGCTTAACTTTATTATTTCTTTTCCTTTTCCACTTGTTTGTTTGTTTAACTTTCCTTATTATTATCATCTTCAGGGTTTGATCTGTGAGAAAGTTCAAGAATTCCGCGAGAGTCTGGTGAACCCTTTCTCTGAGAGGTTTATGTGGGCTGATAGCTCTCCCAGAGGACAGACTTGGTCAGTCATGGATGATGTAGTTTTGTGGGAGAAGTATAACCGTTGCCCCCTAAAGAAGCCATCCAAGGGAGATGTGAAGGGTTTGAAACTCATTCTGCTTCATAATTCCCACTATGGACAGGTCAATTCAGTCCGCTAAAACATTTGAGTTTCTAGTTTTAATACTGGCTGTTATGTTTTGAATTGAAGGATAATAGAAATATAAAGAATTCTAGTTCTTTGCATCTCAAGTAATTGCATAAATATAGCATATACCATTGTTGTCCTCTTGTATAAATAATATTACTGGTTTCGCTATATTTTTCTTGTTGGGATCTATCGTCATTGCGGTGCTGCATAAAATTGTTTCTGGGAGATGAATCATGGGCATGTTTAAGATGGATGATATTCAAATTATTGGTGTAGATTCTACCTGCAAAGATCTAAAAATTATGTATAAATGAAATACCATTAAACAGAAAGTATTTTAATTTCTAATAAAATAATCAAGTAGAAAAAAAAACCTTCACCTAGGATTCATTCAAGTAGTACTAATAATAAGTAGTACCAAACGGCAAATACCTTAAATCCTAATTAATTTGTAAAACAAGTTATAAGTGGTGTCTGATAATTATTCACATAATCATCCACCAAGGTTCACTGGCGTAGAAGTGTTCTGGCGGGATGAAGGAAGTCCAGGCTTATTCATATTATAAATAGGCATAAAATATTCAATCATATTAAACATATGCAACGGAAAGTAAATAGAGATATACTTAAATTCCTTATGATTTTAAGCTGAGATGTACATATGGTCGATTTTAATAGTTTAAAACACAGATCTGATAGAGATCTTACCTACTCAGAGACTCGTAACTCTTAATATACTGATCCCTACATGATCGTTGCTAAGGCTTGGTTACTTCGATCTCTCTTTTAAGGCCACAAGCAGCACAAGCATTCTGCCTTTAATGATCGGTGATCCACATAGATAGTTGTTGAAACCTTCACAAATGTCCAATGGCTTCTAATGCTAGCCAAAAGGCTTGAAACACCTTAAGCAAAAGGTAAGAAGCAACTGCCCTCTCTTACACAAAAGCAAGAACAATTCTAAAAAGTCATAACGATGTGGCACAGTGTTGTAGGAGATCGTAGGGTTGTGGCAATCGCAGTTGTTTGGCTCCTATTAACATTGTCTACACTCAAAGATACAAGTTTTTCCATTTTCTTGAGATTAAAAACAATTTTAAACCACCAAAGGAGTAAAACAGCGCACCACTTGTGTGGCAAGATTAGGACAACTAGCCTTAGGGGTTTTATGAGGATCGCGCTTAGGGCTTTTTTAATAGCCAAAAATATATCAACAACCCAAAAACTCTTATAGATGTATATTTATACTCTAAAATTATGTAAGACTTAACTAATGGGCCAGCCAAGCCTAATACCGCCAAAACCAATGGCTAGCGCCATAGGTGCCATTTTCATACAGTTTCAGCTGAAATTCTTTTACCTAGTCCATTTAAAATAAGGCTTAAGCATTAACTATTTAATATTTTAGCCTAATTAACACCAATAGGGCTTATTAATGTTGTGCCTAACTCATATGAAGTCCAAATAAGTTTTGTTCAAAACAAGACCCATTTGATCTTAATAATTTGGGCTTTTAGGCCAACTGCTATTTATATGCACAAACATATCTCAATTAAATTCTGTACCAAAGTAAGACAATTTTACTTCATGTAAATGTTATTACATAATTATCAAATAATTATTTAATTTTTTCAAAAGTAATTTTTTGACCTATAACCAAGATATCTCTATTTACATGCCTATTATTAAACATGATCTCGATAAAACGTTCTTATCTTTATTGTCACATTAAGACATCTTTAATTAGATTTTGTAAATCTAATTTATATTTTTAATAATACTTAATTGAATTAATTCAATTAAGTCCTCCACATTTTACTTTTTATTTAATTATCTTTAATTAAATCTAGGATTTAATCCAACATATCATCTTATTCTGTATGACCTATTAGGTCCTCAACATGTTGCCAATGAATATAATTAATCTCCTTAATTATATTCATAGGTCAAGATTGTGATGGCTCAATCCATCATGACCACCCAAATGTTAAAGAGTCAATATGACCTTAGAGAAGCCTTTCAGTAACTAGTTTTTCAGTGTAATTTAGTCTTTGTACCAAATGTCTTGAAAAAACTATGAGCATGGTGCAATTTCTGTAAGAAAAACAAATTAGTTTATGCAGTGAAATTTTGAATTTTTTTAAACTTGATAGTACTAGATTGTATTATTATATACAATAAAACCACCATAATCAAACATCTAAGTTATAAATCTGTAGATCCCATCCAAGAATTCATAGATCCGTATGAAAGCTTCAACCAACTAGCCTTCTCTATTATTCTCCAATTCCTAGATAGTAGAGCGTGTGGGCACTTTTTATCTCAATCAACTGCGATTTTATATAGCTTGATTCTCTTTAATGTCCACCTTATGCTAACGAGTTTAGAATTATGAGATGTTGTGATTAGAAACCCCTAGTGTGGCTTTTGCCTACTCCTTAAAGCTCTTGTCTCTTATTTAAAACCTAAAACCCTAGGCGCTTGCCTTTTATTTATATCAGATAATATGGTAACTCTAGGTTTAATTTTTAATAATTATTTTACCTATTCCTTAAAGCCCTTGTTGCTGTTAACCCTAGTTAAGTGAAAACATCAAATTCGGCCAAGCCTTAATGTACCCATACATTATTTTCGCCTAATTTATTTTAAGGAGTTTTAGCCTGTTTAATCATCGCAATTTTATTCAAATAAAATAATATGTACCGATTATCAAAGTAAAATTAAATTTAGCAAAATAATTAATTTTAATGGCAAATTAAAATAAATAAATAAAATATTTTATCTCAATTTATTTAGAATATTATTTGCATTTAATTTATAAATAAATATTTAAACAAAACTTTATAGATATAAAATTAATTATATAAATACTTAATTTTTCATATCAATTTAATTTAAATTAATTTCTATATTTATCAAAAGATAAATATAATTAATTTAAATTACTAATTATTGTCTAAATAAATATTTAATCAAATTAAATATTTGTTATAAATAAATAATACCAAATATTATCTTTCATTTATTTACTAAAGAAAATGCCTACAACCCTAAAATGAGTACATTTGGCTTACTACTTCACCATGTTATGAATCTTTCAGCTATAAATATTCAAATCAATTAACCATCCGTTAAAGAATTATGTTGATTTAATGGAGGGGCCAATTGGATATATATAATTAGGTTCCAATAATCTATGCATTAATTATTTTATACTGAATAATTAATTACATAATTATTAATCTCAGAGTCATACCACTAAAGGCTTGTGACTATACTCCCAATTATATGATGTATTACCTAACCTTTATAAATAGCCTTTTAGTCCAATGACCTTATCATATGCATAATACCCTCGTATGAAATCCATGATCAACTTAAGTTTAAAGTCCGTTTTACCTATTTGATCACCTTATCTTAAAGTTCTATTATACTCTCTACGTGAAAATGAATGTCCACCACATGTGAATAATTTATCATTTAACATACAAATGATTGAGGCCTCATCCATTTTCATATCTCATATAATGCCTTTTAAGAGGATAACCGTAACTCTTTGTACGAGCGATGATTCCATATCTATAAGTGAAGCTCTCATCAAGTATAATTCATATACCCAACAAACTGGTCTACTAGTTTACTTCTTCGAGACACTTTAGCTTTTGGAATGTCAAAGTATACAAGTTATACACATGGAGTTAATTACATACTCAGGGTTAAGGCAATTATGTAATGAATGTCAAAAGTGAATTAATCCAAGTAAATGGACTTATTAATGGATTAATTGCACTTTGGTCCAGTCCAATGTATCACCACCTCTAGGCGATACATCTATGTCTCTACTCAAGAGTCAACCCACTCCAGATAGCCAAGACAAGCCATCTCTCGAATTGGATCTAGATGACATAATAGTCTTAACATGAGTTAAATGCTCACATTAACCCCATAGACTATGGACTATCAATTTAGACTACTTACCTTGAAATGTTTTCTTTCCATATATAGAGTCCATTATATGTAACATTCTAATGGTATAAACATAAATAGTTGATGAACCATATTTGCTTACACTTAGTTTAACGTCTAAATTAAATGAGGATGGAGTAGCAATGATACAATGAAACCTCGAATATATAAATACGAACAATCAGTTTAAGCAACGAAATACATCAAAATATCTTTCATCTTTAAGGCATTCTTAACAGTTTCTACTTATGTAACAATCCAGATTAGTTCCTACAGCACATGGTTAACCTTATGAATTTAGAAAAACCATTTCTCCTAAATTCATCATGCATTGGCCAGTAGCTTTATCAAGTTAACCAAAACCAAAAACAAATGAGATATGTCTTCGATGTCACTTGGAGTGGTGACTCCTCTCTAGATCACTTATCCACCTTTGTATGCTTCATGTCATATCTAAAACCACTCTATCATAGGTATCCATCTATTGTGGACCTATTCATGATGATCTCTAAGTATTACACTCCCCACACAATATGACCTGGTATCACAAGTTAGAGGACTAGTTAGATGATTAGTAGGCCAGAACATTTCCATAAACACTTAAGTGACAATATTAAATAGAGTTCTCACACGGGCCTTGTTTAGTGAACTTGTTCCCACAAAACAAGTACTCACATGTCATCCTAAGTATCCCATATACGTCAACCTATGAGATTGCTAGCTTACTTCATAAGTGAGAAGGCATAACATGTGCTAGTTTTTGAGCACTGCAAATGCTCCGTCTTGGCAATATAATGACTAAGAATAGTTTTAGGAACATGACTTTGATGCATAAAGATCTTATAATTATAACTCATTATAATTTCTTTGCAAGAACAAATGTGTTTCATGGGCTTCGTCCAATTAATAGTTCATGATTGTCAGTCATCCTACTAACGTTAAGAAAAATCTTGTAGCACTAAATTAGAGGATAGGTTTGCATTGTTAACTAATATATGTCTAATCCAAACCTATTGGCTCTAAGACATATAGTAACACAACATAGGAGACTGGGGAGGGGTCGTGGTAATGGATAAGTCTGGTAGCATTTATGGTTAGCTAGCCAATATATTCTTTAGGGATCATCGAAGTGATGATGATTATCTCTCTTTTCTGAAGGTTGATTGGTTCCAGAGCCAAGCCAACACAATTGAGCCTATTTCCCTGCTTTTGCTAGCAGCTGAGTTTTGCTACGGTCTTATGTTGCCCAGAAACACCAGCCAAAACCATTGGCATCAACGGAGAAAGTGGCACCTTACAAGAAGAACAGAAAGGGGAAATGAATGATTGGACTATCACTCCTTTTTGGGTTAAAAGAACATTATTAAGTTTATTAAAAAAATGCATGGAACTCCCTTCAAGACTTTGATCATGGACTTGTCCCAACCTGAAGTCGAAGTATCAGTATCCAATCTAAGCATGAAAGTCTAAAATCAGCCAAAAGTAAAACAGTAATAAATAAAATTACTACAAACTTCAAAAGATTTGATATAACTGTATATGAAGATGATCCCGAGTCCATTGAAAGGAAGGATAGTTCGTTTTAATAAGGTTTTTTTTCTTTAATTTTTATTTGTTGGGGGAAGGGGTTGAGAGAGATGCATGATTAGCATATTTGGATCATAAATAGCTTTTTTTTTTCTTAAAACAATGGTTTGGGATTCAAATATGGATTGTCTTGTGCTATCCTCAAAAATACAACTAAAGGGTTGATAATAATTTAATTGGCGTAGGATGTTTGACAATATCAACGCATATACGAGATTGTCAGTTCCCTTTACTATACATTGAAATGAAGGTTTTTACCTCCAAAGACCAATCTTTGTGGACTTAAAATATAATAATTGCTATATACGTTCCTCTCATTAACATTTCACTATTTGCGGTGAGTCAAAATATGCTTATCGCAGTGCCTAACGAAATATATCATTTTCTGAAGTATCAGCGTCAACCTCAGCTATGTCCATTAAGCATATGGTGGTCCACACGGCTTTGGACATTCGAAAGGAGCTTGACTTGTTTCCACTCCATCGTTTTCATATGCGGCTAATGAACAGATTGACAGCTAAAGGCCAACTCACAAATCCGTAGTGAAGGCTCAATTTTTTTTGCTTGCTATACATGCCTTTATTTGCTATACAGTTATTGAGTAAAAAGTTGTTCTGCTTACTCGGATACAAAAACTTGACAAAGAAGGCCAAACCCATGATTCGAACCTACATCAAGTGTAGGGCTGGCTGGGGCGGGGAATATTAAAGTAGCAGGAGAGGAGAGGACGGCCAGTGGGTGATCTGTCCCTAGCAATCTTCTCTTAATGCGGCTCACGTTTATATTTCCCCGCTTAATACAATAATAACAATAGCCGAAGCATATTGTTAAATTGGGTAACTAATTACTTAAAAAGTTTAAATTTATAAGAAATATCAGACCTTCCACATCCAAAGTCGGATTTATGGTGTAGAAAAAAACGTGTAAGGTGAAGAACTATTAAAGCAACAACAAATAATTCAGTGGCCGAAGAAATATTAACGAAAGAAAATAGTTGTTAGGATTTGAAGTCCAGAGCTTTAATATAATGTTGTATTGGGTGATCAATAGTTCTAAAAGCTTAAACTTAATACACTAGGACTCAACAACTATATTTAAGTTCCAGCATATTCAACAGATCCGCAAGGTGCCCAAGTGAACATTTGGCGGTTAAAGCTTAAGGACTTCATGTTGCAAGTCTCTACTCTAGTATGAATATTCGAAGTGAGAAGCTGCATTTACGAGTTATAAGATATGATATGATACCATATTCACTTGCAAAAACAATTATTATGCTTTATAAATCTGCCGAAACAAACAAAAACTGCGTTCTATATTTGTATATACTGCAGAAAACCATACGATATGGATTAATGTAACCTCAAATTCACCCCCCCTCCCCTAGGGATTATAACCTCGTCGCTTTGATTAGGGCTTCAACATGGAGTTTTTGTCTGAGGATTTGAGAATTTTATGGTAAGGAAAAAATGCAGTTCTAACAAAATTACAGCGTAAGATCTTAGACAAGAAAGATTCATTAGTTTCATTGAAAATAGCATTTATTTAAGCAATCTAAGTACATAGGGTTGCCTTACCATACAAATGTAACACAAATTAACATCCCTGAATCCCTAGTCCAAGGAAGAATACATTCTAGAAACATTACCCACAACCAAGATTGTTTGGGCTTTTATTGTTCTCCACTTTTCTGAGAGTAATTACAAGACCCAGAAAGGAGAAATGCAAAGGAACTCTCAGAATCGTCAAACGGAGGTCGAGGGAACTCATGAAACCCACCAAAATTACATGTATCGAAGTTCAACGGTGAGAAATAACCAGCAGGATCATCAATGCACCCTTTAACATCCACGCTACTTTGGACCTCACTTTCACTAGAAACATTAGAGGAAAAGTTGAAATTCATGCTTCCAACCTTATTTGTGGCTTGATTGCCATCCCCACGATCAGATGGCCCAGCGGATGCTTTCGTTTCATCCGAAGGAATGGCTGGAGTGTGACCTTGGAAAAGAGCGATATGCCCAAACAGCTTATCTTTCCTTGAAAAAGTGGTGCCACAAGAACAAAGCCATTTATCTTTACCACAATGTTTCTCATGAGTCTTCAGATCAGCAATTACTGAGAATTTCTTGGTGTTGCATCTGCTGCAAATGTAGCTCTTGTCACAGTGGGTCCTCTTGTAATGGTTTTTGACGCATAAAATGGTCTTCAGAGGCTGAAACTTTTTGTGATCCTTGTTCCGCTTGCAACCAGCATAAGGGCAGGAATACCTCTTAATAAGAGTTGGTTCAGAGCCGGATTCTTTGTTGGGTTTTGCCAGTGCTCCTGGTGTTTTGTATTCATCTCCATGACCCCTCATGTGCATTCGTAAATTTGCATCTCTCTTGAATCCTTTTCCACATATAGTGCAGAAGTGAGTGTGGGGTGCAAGGATTTCTTCCTTTTCTAACTGCAATATCTCATAGGTACCAGGTACAAGGTTTTCTCCTTCCTCAGTATCTTCCTCATCTTTCAATTCATGTTCCTCAATCATATGATTCTGTTCATTTCCACTGTTACTACTAATATCAACGGAGTTTGGTGGCTCAGAGACTTTGCTTCCACCAGCATTTTGTGGCTGAATCCCACCATTCAGCCCTTGCGCAGAAGGGAAGACGACTCCACCAAGCTGCCCAAACTGTCCAAGAGATGTAGTGGCAGCAGAGAGTGTATGCTTAACAGATGGGAGAAGACTACCAGCAGTAGATATCAACTGAACTATAATTGAAGTGAGATCAGCAGTAATTAGCTGTTGTTGCTGAGCTAAAAGCTCATCCGGTCGCCCTAAAACTTGGCCCCTTCGGCCAATGATTAAATGCACCAAATCCTGAAGTTGATGGATCTTCTGCTCAAGGAATGAGAGATTGTTTAGCATTGCACTTGGATCCCAATCTTGGACTTTACTGGCTTGAAGTAATTCATTAACAGGGCCATCTTGAACATCGACTTTATTTTGGTTATTGGGGAGGTTACACAGCAGTGAAGATTGAGAAGTTTGGTTGAATGCCTGGAAAGGAGATTCAATCCTGGTGCTGTAATCCAAAATGGATGGATCTTCCCACTTCTGCTGATGTTGTGTGTTGCAATTAGTGAGAGACACGTGTTCAGGAACTTTCTTTTGTAGTTCGCAAGATAGCTTCTCTTTAAGGTCCATTTTCAGGCCCCTCTTAGATATCAAGATCCAAACACTAGGCAAAACTGGAAAAATATCAAGGGATTAGAAAATATTAATCAAAATTCCAACAAATTTCAATATAGAAATGAAAAAAGCGTATTGATGGAAAATCAGAAAGAACAGCTAAGGCATCAATTCATAAGAAGAGATTCTGAATTTTTTTTTTTCCCCTAATAAGATAGAAAAATCATTACACCCGACGAAATCCAAAATTTCCATGAGAATCAACTATGAGTAAAGAACTAATGTTTTGACCCGAACAATGTTGTAATTTTCTGGCATAATCAAGCAAGGGAACAAGAACCAAGCTTCAAACAGCCAAGTTTACTTTTGAAATCAAGCAACCTCCTTCCTTTTCCACCAACAAATTGGCAAAAGGTGCCTTTTCTTCACATCCAAAGTCATAAAAGAAAAAAAAAAAGTAACGAACGACTCATAGACCTGCAAAAAATTAAAAACAGGTTTTCTTAATTGAAAGTCAAATCACCTCAATCACCTCATAACTCTTCCTTAGATTGAATGAAATCCAGAATTCGTTTCAAAGTTCCAGCAAGAGCTTAAACCTTAAAAACTTTTATCAAGCCAAACATCCCACTTTCTTTCAGCCAACCCCATTTCCAAGAAGCTTTTGAGTTTTGACATAAACCTAAATTCTCTCTCTTTTTTCTTTTTTTAATCAAATTATTAACTTAAACACCCAAAACATCATATCAAAATTTAATAGTAGCAGAAAGAGTTGAAGCTAGTAAATTTGAAAGATCTCACCATTCTGATAAATACCCAGACACAAAAATCCAATCTTTAGGGCGAACAAAGCTTAAACTTTACACTAAAGGGTAATAAAAGAATAGGAATAACAGAGACTTACGAGATTCAAGATGACTCAGATGCTCACCGTCTCATGCTTCTAAAGAGATAGAGAGGGAAAAGAAAAAAGAAGGTCGACCCAGTCAATTTATTAGCAAAAGGCTCAGCACAGGGAGAAAGAAGATGGTTACAGAGTCGCTAAGTGGGACAATAAACAAGTCAACCCCATCAATCAAGACCGTTCATTTCTTTTCTTTGGGTTGTCCTTTTTCCTTTTCTTTTTTTTTTTTTGGTGAAATCAATCAAAATCAAATGACGTTGATCAAACCCTTGGTTGGCAAATCTCTATCCCATAATCGACGAACTTATTATTATTATTATTATTTTGGTTCTAAGAAAATAGTAGTATCTTTGGGTGAAGTAGTCCAGTAATTTGCGCATATGGTAGCTTTGGGAGAAGAAATGGGGCCCACACAACTAGGATGGCTCGGATTCTCTTTCTCAACAACTTTGAGCTGATGATGATGATGATGAATCGGTTTTTTTTTTTTTCTCTATAAACCATTCTCTTTTTCAATATTAACCATTTGACTTGTTTTTTTTTTTTCTTTTGTAATTAGTTTATAACTTTTTCCCTCTTCATGATTTAAAAAAAGAAAAAAAAAAAGAGCGGAGTGGAAGGATGGTAGCAGGAAGCTACACCAGCGCCAAGTTCGATGATTTCTTTTACTTTGTTTTTCCTTCCTCTTAGTAATGCCTCCATGAAAGCTGGCCAGCAACGCTACATGCTAGATTCCGCCCCCTTTATACCTTTCCTAATCACTTTTTGTTTTGTTTATATTAAGTCCTCAAGAAATGCTCCAAATATTTTCTCGGCAAATGTAATCTGATGTTAATTTGTGCAGATTCATGTGATATTTATATGTTGAAAAATATCGCATGATTGAATGAATTGGATTTGATGGGACCGGTTAAATAGATTAATTTAATTAAAATTAGTAATTCTTTTGATTTGATATGAATCATAAAATTGAATATTTTTAAGTCAATAAAATTTGATTTAATTAATAAAAAATTAAGTTTATTTTTATTTTATTTTTATAAGTAATAAAATTTAAATTTTTAATTTTTTAGTTTTATATTAAAGTTTACATCATTTCGATCAAATAATTTTTTTATAAATTATTTATTATATTTATTATTTATTTAATATTAAAATAATTTATATAATATTTAAACTATATTAATTTAAATCAATTGATTCAACTAGTCGAACCACTTGCAATAGCATATCTTCAATTAAAATTTGTAGTAGCCAAAGTATATTTTATTTGTTATATTATACACCTTTTGAAAAAAATTATATAATGTCAGTACATTCATATTCAAGAAAGAAATATATAAGTGAGTATATTTTGCTAAAAAAATATATATGTGGGTATAAGTAGTGACTAACCTAAACATAATACTTTATTTATAATATTTTTAGTAAGAATTATTGGTAATGGGCCAAATTTAAATTGACTAAACCTTTAAATATCTTCTAAAAATAAAAGTTAATTTAGTTTTTGTAAGTTAACATTATTGTAATTTAAAACTAATAACAAGTCTCTTAGTTTTAAGAATTTGTAAGTAATAATTGATGGGTACAAAAATTTAAAAAAATAATAATACTATGATTTCAACACATCTTAAATTACAATATTGCATAAAATTAAATTATAAAAAAAATAAAAAATAACAATTTTAATATTATTGAGTCAATTTAAATTTATATAATATTAATATAATATGCTAAAAATTTTTCAAACATTGTTGGGGGGTGGGGTTGTGGACCCCAAGCCTTTATGAAGCTTTGCCATTGCTATTTGGGTTGAAAGTCTCATTAATTTAACTTCTAATTTGATTCTTTTAATTGAACAAAAATATTTATAAAATTTAATCATTAACATATTATCTGATTTATTATTTGGTGATAATTATATGCATTAAATGAAACTCTTTCTTAAAAGAAAAAATGTAAGATGTTACCTAATTATGTGTAAGGTATTTATTAATGTATTATTTATGTTAAAGTTCATATAATGGGAAATGCATATTTTTATCAATTATTTATTATTTATTTAATTTTAAAATTTTTTGTTTAATATTTTAATGTTTTAATTTAAGTTAACTCATTCAATTAATCAAACTGGTTAAATCAAAAATCTCACCAATTTAATTTTTGATTTGACTCTTTCAACCGTGATATTTTATAGGAATTAATGATTAATGTATTGTCTATTTAATTGTTTGGTGAAAATTACATGCACTAAATGAAACTCTTTAGAATGTTACATGATTGATGTGAGGTACATATTAAGATAATATTTATAAATAGTATTTATTTAGTTGTAATTAGTGTTAAAGAAAAAATTGAATAAAAGTATAAATACAAATTTAACAAGTGCATATAAACACTCAATTTTTCAAATAGGATTTAACAACCCTTAACATGTCATATAAACACTCTTGAGAAAAGCTATTCTGCTAGAGAAGAAAAGTGATGGTGAGCTGACAAAGTGATTTGAAATATGAATGTCTTCTTATGTTTTGCTCTATGTACGAAAAAATTGAGCATTCAGAAGATAATTGTAAAGGTCTCAATGAGAATCAAATAGCAAATAAGCAAAGCACGGAAGATAAGGTTAGAAAATACGAGGACTCGTTATGGGTGGTTCGTGTAAGTCCTGCAAACCAATTGGATTTGCTTGTAAAATATTAGCTTTTAAATATTTCATATAGCAAACATTAAATTTTATTTAATGAGATATTTCTTTATTTATAAGTTTCACAGTAATTGTTATTTACAACTTATGAAGATAAAGCCTATGAAAATGAATTGCTTTTGCAAAGGAATTATAAAGGGTTGTAATTATGAGATCCTTATGCATAAAGCGGTGCTTCTAAAAATATTCTTAGTCTTCGTATTATCAAGACAAGACATTAATAATGAACAAAGATTGGTATATGTTAAGCCTTCATGTATGTGATGCATTCAATTGATCTCACTAATTGAAGTATAGAGATACTTGGAAATAGCATATGGGTGCTTGCTATGAGAACAAGTTCACTAAACATAACCCATTATGTGAGTTCCATTTGATATTTCATGCAAGTGTCTATAAAAATATGCTAATGTGTTGATAGTGTAAGTGATCCTTAGACTTATGATACCTGGTCATTTTCTATAGAATTCTCATACTTAAATATTTTTTGCACCCCTCCGAAAAACTTGAAGGTATGCGAAAGTTTTATCTTTTGAGAAATTAAAAATTTTAATTTATTTGTTTAAAGGAGGTATTCTCTTGTTTAAAATAATCGACACAATGATTTCCATATACTAAAAATACATCTATAGACTATTTTAACTCAGGGATATTATCTCTAATTTTTGAAAAATAGATATTATAATTGCAAATTTAGATATACTTAATTTGAAGTTGCAAAGCCATATAAAATTACTCAAATGTCCCTAAAAATGTACAAAAAATTGCATGAAAATCCTTAGATAATTAAAAATGACCTAAATGACCTCAACACAAGTAAAATTGTATAAGTCTTTCGATCCTCGAAAATGACCTAAATGACACCAATATTCATAAAACTGCATAAAATTCTCTAGATTGTGACAAGTGACCTAAATGA
This sequence comes from Adansonia rubrostipa, assembly GCA_038381775.1. NCBI lineage: Eukaryota > Viridiplantae > Streptophyta > Magnoliopsida > Malvales > Malvaceae > Adansonia > Adansonia rubrostipa. The sequence goes on from JBBYHM010000027.1 coordinate 8,633,556, forward strand.
TCATAAAAATGACCTAAATGACCCTAACATTCATGAAATTGCATGAAACATCATAAAAATTTTAAAGTCATGGAAAAAGACTAAAATGACATAAAAATACATGAAATGACATAAAATGCACTGGAGTTGGAAAATGGTCCTTAATATGCATGGAATCATTATGTTAATATTACAAAATGGTTGCTAAAAGTTTATAGCACTTCTAAATGCACTCCTAAACATCATTTTTCACCAACAAACCTACAAATATGCATCATACATGATTTCTACTCATAAAATACTACCTTAACATAAACACACATAGATGCATAATGAAACATGGAGTTGTTGTCATGAACACAACAATTCATGAAAAATGCATGATAATATAAAACACTATCATAATACATGCAATTGTCATAAAATGCATATCATAGTTGATATTGAGCCAAAAAAAAAACTCATTAACATGAACATACATAGATATCCTACTATATATGGCGATGATGCCATAATCATATCACTTTCATGAAAAATATGTCATTAACATAAACATACATAGATACCCTATTATGTGTGTTCCTTTTTTGCTCTCTAATTTTTGTTAACTAAAAATGAAGTGATCCCCCTTAATAAAGTCCCCAAGATGTTTAAAACCCCCATTTGGTTGATCATTTCATCCCTATGCAAGTTCATCCATATCTTAACAACTTACATAAGCTTGCTTGCAAGCAATCTCTCTACATGGTTAGGTGGTTTGATCAAAGGTTGAAACTCTTCTAAATTGAGCATGATTTTCAGTTGAGTTTAGTGGATAATCTCTACTACAAACCCTCAAAGAGAAACCCTACTCTATATGGCCATATCTTGGTTCTATGCAAGAAAAAACTTTCGCTAAACTAGATCCAAAATAGTCAAAAAAATAAACTAAATATCATTTAGTTCCCAGACATAATTAGAGCCTTAAACTCATCTATTCCAAGCTCATTCAAGCTTTAATGCCTTAGGCTATGTATGTTGTTCTCATACTCACGTGTTAATATAAAAATTTTGGTAAAATACCCCTTGCATGATTATGAAGTAGTCTAAGGCCATTAAAAAGGTAAAATGTAAGAAAACTTGGGTAAAAAGCTTGTTAATGGTGAAAAATGCCATGTCATGTCGATAGTTACGGTGTTTGTATCTACCAAAAAAACCTAAAAATTTTTGAAGATATATCAATAGCAAGCATGTTGTATCAATACATTTGTGATTGTATTAATATAATATGTAGTTGTATTTATACAACTATATTTCCAAGTCCTCGAAAGACCCTAGCCTGATGATATATTGATACATTAATGAATTGTATCAACATATCTTCATGAAAATCATGAAAATGACATTTTTTTTACCTTTCAAGGGTTTCCAAGTGTAACATTCTCGTTTTCTTTGCCTAGCCTCATATCGTCAATACCTGGCAACACGACACCCGACAGTCTCTTTTTTATTTTTTTATTTTTATTTTTTATCACCTTCTAATTAAGTCTCAAGGTGTTAGAATTTGCTCGAGAAATAAAGATGGATGTATTTTACTTGGGGTCCTGAATCAAGCTCTACTTGCTTGGAGGGGATTCAAATAGAATTAGGTATCTGCATGAAGAGGTTGACCACGCTAACACAGAACATGATAAGACACAGCCAACTTTGGGTCAAGATAGTAGTGATGCATAAAACAAGGTGATTAGCTTAAATTTAGAGTTGCAATTAAAGAAAATCATGTCCACTAATGCTAAAATCAAAACTGACCTGAACATTTTTAAACACCATAATAAGAACTAAGATGATAGAGAGCAAGGCAAGAAATAGATAATGAAAAGTCAATTGGTGGAGGAATGCTCAACAAAAAAAGACTAGGAGGTAGAACAAGGGCAAGGTGGAAAAAACTTGCATAGAATAGGGAATCCAGTAGAAGTGAGAACAAAATAGGAAAGGGTAAAAGGAATGAGAGAATGGATTTAGAGGATATGGTAAAAATGGAGACAGTAGTCATTTTGAAAAAGGTCAAAGAAGCAACTACTAACAGTGAACAAAATATAATTGAATTGGTAGAGTCTAATCCATATCTTTGCCAATCACCATGAAAATGTTAAGCTAAAATTGGCATAGGTTTGGGAACCCATGGATAATTCAAGCTTTGAAAATTCTCATATAAATAAAAGTTCCTAACAAGTTCCTTTATAAGATAAAGCTCACCATAAGATAAATTGATAGAGTCTGATAAGGATGCAACATGGAAAATCGCTTTGTGGTGGATTGTAATAGTAGAAAAAAATGTCTAGCAATGATGTGGAAACCTAAAGTTGCACTCAAACTAAGAATTTTTCCTCAGTACCATATTCATACAAAGTTTATAGGTGATCTAATGAATTCCAGGCTTATATTGAGAGTTCAATAATAGCAGAAGACGTATTTCTTGGAGTTTATTTAAAACATAAGCAAGACAAGGCACCTTACATAGGTAAGTTTGGGGGATTTCAACAAGATACTGCATGTAAAAAAGAAAAATGGAAGATACTTAAGGGATGAAAGTCAAATAGAAGCATTCAGGGATGCAATTGAAAATAACAGTATGCTAGACTTAGGTTTCAAAGGTGCTTGGTTCACTTGGACAAGCAATAAAAAAACATATGATCTTGTATAAGAAATATTGGATGGAATGCTAGCTACAAAGAGTTGGACAAACCTGTTTGTGAAGTATTGTGTTAAACACTTAGTTATTTCTCAATTAGATCATAATCTAATTCTTTTCAACATAATTAGAAGCAAAACATTAAGCACATAAAGGGGTAAGAAAAGGGATTTTAAGTTTGAGATTTTATGGATTAATGAACAAAATTGTGAAAATATTATGTTACACATGTGGGAAAGCACCAAAGATGCAACTGTTATAAGGAGATTTAAAGAGTGGGTGATAAATTAAGTACATGGCATTGAGAACACATAGGATAATTCGACAACAAGATGCAAGCATTACAAAGGCTATCTCAGTCACCATCAGAAAGTGTATCGAAAGTATATCATCCTTTATCAAAAGAAAATTATCAAAAAGGAACTCGATGATTTAATAACCAAGAAAGAGGTTCATTGATTGCAAAGATCTTGGGTTAGACAGGAACATAACATATTTTCACACCCAAGTTAATAAAACAAAGCGAAAAAATGCTATCTTAGGGTTAAAGGATGATAGAGGTACGAAAGATAAGGATTTATAAAGTATTTCCCTTAACTACTTCAAGTTATTTTTTGAATTCTATTAATCACATAACAACAAGCATATTCTTAAGGCTATGGATCTTAAAATCACAAGTGCCATGAACTAACTTTTTTGTGTAGCGTTCAAAGTTAAGGGAGTCTTGAAATGCCATTAAACAGATACATACGACTAAAGCTCTTGGACCCAACGGTATGCTTACTCTTTTTTATAAAAGATTTTACCATAGTTTTGAAAATATATAACCTCTATTTGCTTAAATATATTAAATGGTGATTTGCCTTTGCATGATCTTAACTTTACCTATATTATTCTCACTCTTAAAGTCACATATCCTAAACATGTCACATTTTCATTCCATTAGCCTTTGCAATGTATTATATAAGATTGTTGTAAAAGTTTTAATAAATGGATTGAAGCATGTTTTACCTTACTATATTAGTGATTATTAGAATACCTTTGTTATTGGTAAGCTTATTGCTGAGAATATGGTGCTTGCCTATGGATTATTACATAATCTTAAACTCCAAAAGTTAAGAGGAAACAATTCGTTTACACTAAAACTTAATATAAGTAAGGCTTATGATAAGGTGAAATGGCCTTTCCTTTAGGCCATAATGAATAAAATGGGATTTGAGCCAAAATAAGTCTTAACTATCATAAAATGTGTTACAATCGTGTCATACTTTTTTGTCATAAACAGAAAAACTCCTAATGTTTTCAAGCTAGAGCGCGGACTCAGATAAGGAGAGTCGCTATCACCTAATTTGTTTCGTTGTGCACAAGATGCTTATCAGCTATACTGTCCAGGCCCAAAGAAACGAAAAGATACAAAAGATACAATTAAGCATATTTGGATCATGAGTTAATCATCTTTTCTTGATGCATAATAGCTTATTGTTTGCAATGGCAAATAAAAATAAAAGAGCAAAGTTATAAAGCTTGCTAAAGAACTACGAAGAAAGCTTAGTACAACAAACCAATTTTGACAAGCCAGTATTATTTTTGAGCCCTAATATGTACAAGACAAAAAAGTGAGTTGTAGAGATTGTTCAACATACAAGTAACTTTCAACCCAAAAAAAAAAATTAGGCATGGCCATAAAAGTCAATCAGGGAAAAAAGAAAGCTTTTCGCAAGATTATAAACAGGGTGCAAACCTAAATTCAATGTTAGAGAAAGAAATTATTGTTTTTTTGCTCAAAGGAAATTTTTTTCAAGGTAATACTATAATCATTGCTAAGTTGTGTAATGAATTATTTTCTTCTTTCACAATCATTATGTGGAGACATTATGGGCACGACTTGGCATTATTGGGGGTCTTGCAAGGCTAACGGGAGAAGCATACAGTAGTTGAGTTGGGAAAGCCAGTGTACTCCTAAGGGGATAAGTGGTCTTAGCTCAAGGGAGCTTTATTCATTCAACATTGCACTATTAGGTAAGCAGGGGTAGCATTTGATAAAAACATGAATTTCTTGTGTTTCAAAGTTTTAAAGCTAAACACTTTTCTCAAGAGGATTTCTTTGACACTGAACTAGGTTCAAAATTATCCTAGAAATAAAGCAGCATTTGGACATCCAAGGCTCTTCAAAAAAAGGTTAGATAGCGAGTAGGCAATAGGAAGTTAATCAAAATTTGAAGAAAAGTTGGATATTAGTGTAGAAATCTTTCAAGACAAATCTGAGTGCTTTAGAATTGTCAAATGACACTAGGGTAGATTCACCGTTTAAAAAGGGAATGCATATATAGAAAAAATACTTAGTGAACCTCAAGGGTATGCAGATAAGTCTGTCCACTTAGCTCAGTTAAAACGATACCTTAATAAGAAGGTTTTAGCCCCTTTGGTCTAAACATTCAAGGCATAGAGAGATTGCTTGCAAGCAAGCTTAGGTATGTTATCAAGATATAACGAACATGCATAGGGATGAAATGATCAGCCAAAAAGAGGTTGAAACAACTAAAGGACATTCATTAGGAGGACATTCACTAGGGGGATCCCTTTAGTTTTTAGCTAAGAAAACACCAGAGAGCAAAAACAAGAAAAAAAAAGAAAGAAAGAGTGATATCTTCAAGCTTCTGCCTAAGGTTGTTTTCTTTCATTTTGTAATCTTATTTTGCATTTTCTTTTCTCCTTTATGAGAACTTGATGATCCTATGCTATGTTTAGGTGATAATTTATGCTAAAGTGTAAAAACCAAGTTATGGCTAAATCTTGAGCTATGACCTCAAGTTACCATAAGTTATCGTTCTTTATATATATATATATATATATATATTGTTAAAACTTACATAAAAACAAAGTTTCCATAAAAAAAGTTTATTTTGCAAATGTTTTATGTTGATTTTCTTAGTTTCAAGCAAGTTTTCATCATGTGTTTTTCCTATGTTTTGATTATGACTTTACTTCTATGTTACTCATGTTCCATGTTATGTATGATTCATGCATTTTATGACTTTTTCATGCATTATAATTATTATTCACATGTCCACACATTTTCCATGAATATATTGTGATTATGGCAATATTATCATGCATATTAGTAAATAATGTATGTTTATGTTAATGTGTTATTTTGAAAGTAAATATTATGTATCATTGCCATGCTTGCATGTTCATTGGTGAAAGAAAATGTTATGGGTACATTTAGAAATGTTAGAAACTTTTAAGGACCATTTTGCAATTTCCATCATGATTCCATGCACATTAGGGACTATTTTGCAACTCCCATGCATTTAATGTCATTTAGTCATTGGAAAATGATTTAGAAACTTTTATGAAATTCCATGCACTTTAGTGTCATTTAGTGATTTTCTATGACTTAGGAATTTTTGTGACATTTTATGCATCTCAATGTCGTTTAGTCATTTTCCATAATTTAGAGACTTTTATGTTATTTCTTGTATTTTAATGTCATTTAGGTCATTGTTGATGATTTAGGGACTTTTATGCAATTTTAACCATGTTAAGGTCATTTAGGTCATTTTCATGATCTAAGGACTTTTATTCAATTTTATATATGTCGAGGTCATTTAGGTAATTTTCTTTGATCTAGGGACTTTTATGTAATTTTAAGCATGTTATGGTCAGTTAGGTTATTTCCCATGATCTAGGGATATTTATGCAAATACATATATGTTGAGTTCATTTAGGTTATTTTCTATGATCTATGAATTTTCACGCAATTTCATACACTTCAGAGATGTTTAAGTCATTTTCTATGACTTAAGAAATATTATGTAAAATTAAATGCATTTAAATCATTTTCTATCTTTTTGAGTTATTCCATAATGTCCATGCATGCTAGACCATTTATATTATTTTCCATAATCAAAGAATCATCTTGCAATTTCATATATGTCATTTGGAGTCATTTTCATGATATTATGCCACAAATTTAATATATTCATATGTTGATTATAATATACATATTTTTTAAAAATTTAAGACAATATATCCTCAAGTTAAAATAGTCCATAAGTGTGTTTTCAGTATATAAAAGTCATCTAATCAATTATTTTAAACAAAGAAATTTCTTCTTTAAAGAAGTAAATCAGAATTTTTAGTTTCCCAATAAAATAAAACTTTTATATTCTTCTAGGTTTTTTAGAGGGATGTTGCAAAATATTTTGATTTTCATAAAATAAAAATCTAATTTACTTAAGATGAGAAAAATAATATTAATTATAAATAATTTCAAAAAAAGGAGAATTATAATTAAATACCAGAAAAAATTAAAACCAACCATAATTGGGACTTTAGTTAACATTTAGTTAATAGGTACCAATTTATAGGCATTATAAAGGGGACATGTCTCACTCCACGTGTAACTGACTCCTGAACCTTTTCACATTATCTTTCTCTGGTTAGTAAATGGATTCCAAAGTTTGTCTACTAGGGTTTCAATCCTCTAAATATGAACTCCAATATGTGACCAATCTCACCTAGCCAAAAATAAGATTAATGGTGACTCCAAGTTATTTGATCATTTTGTAATGATATTTAGGGTTAAGTTGGACAAGTGATTCATTTGACAATTAAGTCCTATCCCAATATGAGAGAATGACATTTATTCATTTAAGTTCGATATTTCATATTCATATTCGGCATGTTACGACACACCTATATAGATCAAGATAATAATCTTAAATAGATTTTATGGAAGAATATAAGAAATTTCAATGGATAATTGATGAATAATAGCTTAGAATCAATTACACAATCATGCAAGGGATTTGAAATCACCTTTAACCAAACAAAACTTTAGTTACACATATTTGATGTGTTCAATAAAAAATTCATAGGAAAATTCCAGCAAGAATGAAAGAAAAAGAAAAGAAAGAGAGAAAAAATAAACTCAAGTAGGGTGGTTGATTGTAATCTCCTTCTCTTTCTCTTAGTCTTATGTTTATTCTCCTCTTTTTCCCCTTTTGTTCTCTCAGCCTTCTTTTAATTTTGATCTTGCACTCTCTTGAATGCCAAGGTTAAATCTCTATTTTATAATGGCTAAAAAAGAACTCTAGATAAAGTTAGAGAATCCTACCCAAAATAGGAAATCTAGATGTCACATTTTCAATAAATTTTGTTGACCAAGTCTTATAATTTTAGGGCAAGAATCTATCCATTATCTGTAGTGCAAGAATCAAGCTTTTACTAAAGAATTTGATCCTTTTTACTCCGATATCTTTTTACATTTTGTGATTGTTATATTATAAGCTTATTAACATCCTTATTGATATGTTTTTACTTCATTCTCTAAAATAAATCAAACATAACTAACCAAAATAAAGCTAAAAAATGTAACAAAACTAAGAATAAAATGTTTATAAAATGTGCACTTTATGAACTCATCATACCATCCATGAGGTTTTATTAAAATAAACTTTCACTATTAATTTGAGAAACACATTTGATCCCTTTTGAAGAAAAGGAGTCAAACTAATGTTTGCTCAATTTACTTCAAATATTAAAATTACCATCATTTTATTTATTTTTCTTTTTTTCCTTTTTGTACTTTTTTTTCATTTCCTTAATTAATTCCTTTATCACAAATTTTTAGACTAAATGTAATTAATATATTTTAAATAATAATAACATAATACTACCTGAAAATTAATATATAAATGAACAAAATATAAGTTTAACATATTTAATATGAATGTGAATTAATTATAACTTAATTAGAATTTAATTGATAATAATTTAAAAAATTCATTGGTAAAGGGCAAAATGAAATGAAAATACAAAGTGAAGTGATAATTTAATATTTAGGTATATTTTTCTTTTATTTAAAATTAACTAAATATATAACATCTTCTGGAGATTAGTTAATTTTTCACAAACTCAAGGAAAAAAATAAGATATTTTTCAAATTAAAAAGAAGTGTTTTTTTATCGAAGTATCAGGAATATGTATATGTTACCTAAAAAGAGAATAATTTCCTAGACAAGCTGTTTTATTTTCCCCTTTTTTTTCCCTGAAATTTTGAAGCGGTAATTAAAGTTATAAAATAAATATTACGTTGGACGAATCACTTGTGAATGATTCGTTTACTATTCATTAAATATTTATGTATCATGTTAAATAATCGATTTTAATAATAATTTAAAATTCACTTAATAAATAAGTCAATATCAAATAAAATTTATTCGATTCATTTACGTTAATAAGTAAATTTATTTATAAATTATTTTTGAAATACTCATTTATTATTTTTTTTATTATTCGATAATAATAAAAATAAAGTGATATTATGATTTGGACATATGCAAAAATGGTGGGCCAAAATGTTTGAAACCCCATTCCAACCATTATTGAAATTACCCATCCATGCCATCTATCTGTAGCTACTTAGGTTCATGATTTGAAATTAATCAGGTAAGCGTTCGATGAATGACTTAGAGAATTTAATTTGCTTGTTTGTTTATTTTTCTTTTCATTTGTCAAACCAAACAATTGGCTTTGGGCAAAATTTAAGAATCCATTTAATAAAGTAATGAACGGATCTCAATCAAAATATATTTGATTTATTTATTTTTAATAATGAATTTATTTATAAATTTATTAAAAATTCATTTATAGTTTTTACATTATTTAAAAAAATAAAATTAAATCATAATATATAATATAAAGTGATATATAAATTTATATATTATTATTAAATTAAATAAAATCATTTTATTAAAAATAAAATAAAATAATTTATATTTATTTTAAAATTTTTTAATAAATTTATATAATTTAATTTATCGTTGTATAGCTTTACTTATTATCAACATATTACGTATAAACTTTAAAATAAAAATAATGTGATATTATATTTGGACTGATGCAAGGTAGCTAGAGGGTGGTTCAAAATGTAGACCCAAGTTCTAAGTCCAAGTGTCCAACCAATAATGGGTGAACGGGTGCAGTTGCCAACTTAGAAACTTCCTTCCCATCCTTTCCTTGTCTAGCTAGCTAGCTTGGTTCTTGAATTCAAGTCAAATCACATACGCATGCAATGACGATTACTTTCATAAGAGACAATTCTCTCCAACTTTTGATATATTTCTTTTTTAATAAATAAATAAATAAATTATTCAAAAAAAATTAAAAAACAAAAACAAAAGCCATTGAAAACTGGGGGGACTTCGAGGAAACGGAGAGCGGTTCTTATAAGCTCCCTAAGCAACCGGCTACGTCGGTTGTTTTATTTTAAATATATTTTATTATATAATAATATATAAAATTATTATAATTACATAAATATATTATATGTTATATAAATTATTATTATTAAAAAAATTTAAAATTATCAATAAATATTATAGTTACATAAATTATATTATTTATTATATAAATTATTATGATTGTTAATATAACTTAATATTATAAATTTTTGTTATAATTAAATATATACATTATTTACTTAAATAAATTATGAAAAAAGATAATAAAAATTGTAATA
>JBBYHM010000027.1:8648309-8705878 GCA_038381775.1 Adansonia rubrostipa
AAAATAATTAAACACAAGCTAATTAAGCTTAAGTTTTAGTTATATCAAAACTAGGATTAATTCAAAGCTAATATAGTTGACACAATGTATTTTCAGTTTGGCTTTGATGAGCCTTTCATCATATATCTCAAAAATAGAAAGATCATAGTTCAGTGTCTACTCTTAACTCATTCCATATTAGTTTGCAACCCTTACATGTTAACTCCATAATCAGTATTGTCTTGGTAAATAACTTTGAGTTAACATGGGTCAGGTGCATGTGAGATATGTCCCACATATCATTTAGGGTTATGAACCCTCTCTGAACCACTCATCTACCTTTAATATACTTCATGTCATACCTAAAACCACCTTATCATAGGCATCCATCTGTTGTCGACTCGTTCATGATGATCTCTGAGCATGAGACTCCACATGTAAGATAACTTTGTGTTACAAGTCTAAGGATCATTGACACCAGTGACACATAGGGTATTTCCATAGATACTTAAATGAAATATCGAATAGAACTCTTACAGTGAGTCATATTTGTCAACTTGTTTTACTAAACAAGCACTTATATGTTATCCCCAAGTATTTTCATGCTTTAATTTTAAAAATTAGATTTACATGCATAAAATGCCTAGAGGCTTAACATGTGCTTGTCATTGTGCATGGTCATTGCCCTATCTTTGATAATATGATAACATGTTATAACTTATTATAGTACCTTTGCAAGGTTAATGTGTTTCATGGGCTTTATCTACATGATATGCATAACAGTTTATCAAATAGTTTCTTAGAGATAAAGAAATACTTCATACATCATTAACATTAGTAAATTATAAAATCACTAAACGCTAGTGTCGTACAAACTACATCAATTGGCTGCAGGGTTGTACTAACAGTATTGACTTTTACTTTTACTAATTTTAACTAAGAAAATACATTGTAGCTTTGAAAATGGTGTATCTTGTTACATTTTTCTGTTAAACATACCTCTCCGCTGCTAAATTCAAATATATCCATATTTTTTTAAGATAAACAAATAAAAATGCATATAAGAACTATAAGTAAGAATAAATTATTAAATTATTTATTTGTAATATAACATTATCTATAAACATGTAAAGCAAATATATTACATTAAAAATAATATAAAATTAAAACTAAGTTTTTAAAGAATAGGTAATAAACTAAATATGATAAATTCAAAAAAATTAACAAGATGAACATTTTTATCACTAATCATATAAGTAATTTCCCTGTCAACATTATCAAAGAAATCAACATCAAGGTGTGGCGTATCAGTTGAAGTTTATTGTTCAACAAAATTTATTTATGCATTTTCAAATTTTCTTATTTTTCTTTCAATGAGGCCTAATAAAGATCGATAAGATGTACATATTTATAATAATCACTTTTTGTATTTATTGAGAGCTTCTGTTGTAGAACTGTCTTTTTCATGTTTATCTTCATTATTTTTGATCTCTTAAAATTTAAGTTATTTGTGAACACTATGATGTCCATCATGACCATGGCTATGAATACAATTGTGACCACTTCTACGACCATGACCATAATAATCGTATGATATAGCATCCACTTCAGGGAATGGCTTTAAACTAGTTTATCGTGATTGATGGCTTTTCATCAAAAGTTCATTATTTTGTTCAGTAACTAAAAGATATGATATCAATTCATAATATTTTTTTAAATCCATGTTTGCAGTATTGCTGATACATAAGGATAAGCATGAAAGTAGAATCTAAGTTTTTCCATTTTTATCATGTCTTCTTGATTAATATTTTTTCCACATAACTTCAATTAATAAATAATTTCTAAATACTATAGAATCATACTCAGCTTATTTTTTTTAAATTATGAAATTATAAGTGAATCCATTCATAGCTAGCTTTTGGAAAAATTAATTATCTTGTAATAGTTACATCTTTCTTTAAAATATTGCCAAAGGATATGAGGATCATTTACTGTAAGATATTCAACTTTTAATCTAGAAATGGTGAAGAAAGAAATATCATTGCTTTAGCTTGATCATGTAGGGATAATCAAATCCTTGTTTGATTGTTATGTCAAGATTCATAGCATTTAAGTGAATTTCTATGTCAAGTGTCCATGGCAAATAGCTTTTATCAATATACCAAAGGTAATGAACTCAATCCTTGTAAAGTTCAACATCGTAGAACTAATAGATAATAAAAAGATTAAAATATAATTATGTGAATTTCCCAAAAACATAATGACATGAACAATAATTAATAAACATGCGCAATATATAATGACGCATGATAGTTTACCTAAAAAAACTGATGATAGTTGGTAGAAATTATGGACACAAATCATTCACACTTTTTCATATTCTCATCGTAAATAGTAAGGTCACATAAATTGTATAAAAATTTGTTCTTCACAAATTATATCTCTTCATGAGACTAATATAATAATATACATTAATCTTCTTCAGGAGACTAAAATAATATAAATCATCTTAAAGTAAGAACACACAAAACTTCTTTAGGAGATTAATCAAAATAAATTTCTAATATCTTTCGAAGGTATATATAATTTTCTCAGGAGATTAAATATAAAATTATCACCTTTTCAAGAGGTTAAACATTATAAAAAATTATAACTTGTTAAAGAGTTTGAATATGTGCATGTTTTATCATTATGGACAAATAAAAATAAGAGAAAATAACCTTTAACTTATATATGAGCTAGAAGTGAAAAGAAAATTTGTATTTTAGATTATCAATTTGACTTGAACTTTATACTGATAACATGTTGTAAATCAAATAAAAAAGAAAAAGAAATTAAGATCAACAAAGAAAAACATAAATTCTTCATGAACTAGATAAATTTTTTCAAGCTTCTTGTTGTTGGAGAAGCTTTTTCAAAGACTAAACCTTACAAATTTCTCTTCTTCTTCATGCTCAAATATCTAGTGAAATCATCCCTTTATATAGGCATTTTTCTAAGGAGAATGCAAGAAAAAATAATTTCATCATTTTATTAATGAAAAACACTATATTCAAGCGACCAATAATATGTAAAATTTTTAAATTTGATCCCATATTCAACAAGTCATCACCTAAGTTTGATGTTTCATAATATTTAATAATTCTTAATATTTAATAATAAGTATAAATTAGGCCTTATATTTTTCATATCTAGAGAATTTTAAAAAAGTAAAATGTAAAAATAATTATTAAAAAAGATTAAAGTAAGAAAAATAATTTCAAAGAAGGAAATAACAAGTAAAATTATTAATAAAGAAACTTCAATTACCATTTAGCCCCTTGATTCTATTTTTCCTTTGCTGTTGCTCTTCTCCTCTATGTTAAGGGGAGAGCTAGTTCCCCCTGGTGGGAACCTACTCTCCCTTTATTTATAAATTATATATATTAAAATAGTACTTAAAACAATAAAATATTAAAAATATTTTTATAAATTTTAATTTATTATTTAAAAATAATAAAATAATATAAACATATTTCATATTATATACATAATATATTATATATTATATATAAATTAAATTTATTAAAATGCTATTTAAAAGTAATAAAAATTAAAAAATATTTTAGGGTTAAGTTTCAAATTATTTTTAAAAATCAAAATAATATATATTATACATAATATCAATTATATATAAATTATATAAATTATACATATTATATATAATATCTATTATATAAGACATCTACAATATAAAATATAAAATTATAAATATGATATAATAATATATTATATGTAATAAAAATAAAATTATTTTACATTAAATTATGAATTACTATTTAAAACTAATAAAAATTAAAAATATATATTATATTAAATAGAAAATTATTATAAAAAAATATTTATATTAAATCCCAAATTATTTTTGAAAAAATTAAAAATAGTATATATTATGTCTAAATTGCATAATGTATATTATATTAATATATATTATATAATAAAAAATAAAAATATCTTATACTAAATCCTAAATTATTATTTAAAAATAATAAAAAATAAAAGATATTTTTTATGAAATTTATGAATTACTATATAAAAAAATAATTAAAACTATTTTGTATTAAATCTCAAATTACTATATAAAAATAATAAAAATAAAAATTTACATTAAATCTTGGATTACTATATAAAAATAATAACTAAATATACAGATGATTATAACTAAATGTACGACTCACCATAACTAAATGTACGACTCATCATAACTAAGTGTACGACTCACCATAACTAAAATGTATGACTCACCATAACTAAATATATAACTCACCATAACTAAATGTACAACTCTTTAGAACTAAACGTATGACTCTCCATAACTGAATGTACAACTCACCGTAACTACATGTATGACTCATCACAACTAGATGTACGACTCCTTATAACTATATGTAATACTCTCCATAAATAAATGTATGAATGATTATAACTAAATGAACGACTCACCATAACTAGATGTACAGCTCACTATAACTAAATGTACGAACTCACTGGAACTAAATGTATGACTCAACAGAACTAAATGTACGGCTCACCAAAGCTAGATGTACAACTCACCATAACTAGATATACAACTCACCATAACTAAATGTACAACTCATCATAACTAAATGCATGACTCACCATTATTAAATGTACAACTCAGTATAATCAGGTGTACAACTCACCATAAGTAAATGTGCAACTCACCATAAGTAGATGTATGAATGACTCTAACTAAATGTACTGATAAGTTACAAATGACTACAATTAAATGTACAATTATTTATAGTCATTCGTATGTCTACTTATGGTGAGTCATACATTTAGTTGTACTCATCCACACATTTAGTTATGGTGAGTTGTACATTTAGTTATAGCAAGTCATATATTTAGCTATAATCATTTGTATATCTAGTTATGACGATTTGTATATTTAGTTATGATGAGTCCTATATTTAATTATGGTGAGTTGCACATCGAGTTATAATAATTTTGACCCAAACTTGAAAAACCCAACAATTCAACCCAAACTCAAAGCCGATCCAACCTGTTTGACCAAAAAAAGTCAACAACCAAAAATGATTAACTCGAACCCAAAAATGACCCAAACCCACAATGACCCGAATCTAGAATGACCCGAACCTAAAATGTCCCAAACCTGAAATGACCTAAACCTGAAATAATCAAAACCTAAAATGACCTGAACCCAAAATGACCTGAACAATTAATCCAAAATGATTTGAATTTAAATTAATTATAATGTTTTTTCAAAAACAATAAGTTCATAAAAATAATACTTATAACATAAATTTTTAATTTATTTTATTCCATAACTTATAATTATATAGGATTATGATAAACTATGCAAATATTATTTGGTATGTATAAATTGATTATGTTCCTATTTTTTTCTCTTATCTTTATGTAAAATAATGCAATAATTATACATGTGCCTGTTGTAATAATTTTTAATAATTTGATTAATTTAAATGTTTTAAATTGTTTTTGTAAAAAAATAAATCATTTCTGTTATTTTATTTATAACTTGCAAAAATATTGCTTGGTAAAACTTTATATAACCATCATTGTTCTATTTATAATTTTTTCCTTCTCACTTGGGCATGATAAAAAAAAACATTCGTAATTATCATTGTCAAAGATCAAAGATGTTGTTGTTTCTTTGTTAAAAAAAACTCTTCTATGGTTTTGCAAGATGTTCGGAATTAAGAATTTAATTTGATATTCCTTGAAAATTCAATACTTCAACATACTGATATATTTTGCCATCTTTCTATTTATAAACATAAAAAATCTACTATAAAAGAAATAAGTCATAACCTTGTTGGTTGAATCAAAATATAGGACGCTAATTCCATGTAAAATTTTTAAATATACTTTGTAAAAAGATCTTTTTACCAAGCAAATATTTAAAAGGGTTATTTTAAGAACATTTCTACTTC
Source organism: Adansonia rubrostipa (assembly GCA_038381775.1). Classification (NCBI taxonomy): domain Eukaryota; kingdom Viridiplantae; phylum Streptophyta; class Magnoliopsida; order Malvales; family Malvaceae; genus Adansonia; species Adansonia rubrostipa. The sequence continues at coordinate 8,654,267 of JBBYHM010000027.1, forward strand.
CACTATTGCAACTCAAAATATTGTATGATCTTAATAGCAGATAAAACTACAGTTAATAGAATGAAATAAAAAACATCCATCTATTGGCAAAGAAGAGCTATAAGTGAAGAGGCATGATGAAAATACAGTGCAAAAAATAATATGAATAAAATTGCTTAATAGTTAGTACTCATGACATCACATATTTAAAACATCTATTTTTTAAATATAGTATAAAGGTAAAATGATATGCCACTTAATTCCTAATCTTGGAGTAAAAAAGCATATTAATAATTGATCTACAAAATTATAGCTTCAATAGATAAAAAATAAAACAAATTAAATATATATTTAATGAAAATTAAACTATATCAAACCTTTTAATAGACACATTACAAAGCCCAAATTCCAAATCAAAAGCCTACAAGTACAAATAATAATAATAATAATAAAATCTCAAATTAGAAATAATTAAATAAATTGATAAAGACAATAAAGCACAAAGAAAAATTTTTATCTATCAATTAATAAAACATAAATTTAAATATGAAACAAAATTAAAGAAATTTGGAAAATATATGAACACATTTTAATTTTCTATCAATCTGCAATCCGCATTATTAGAAGCTTATTCTAACGTTAAATTTGACCTCGAATTCATAATTATCTATTCTTTATAAGTCTCAAACTTTTCTTCAACATCTTCTAAATCTAATAATTAAAAAAGAAACAATTATCATATAAAACAATCATTAGGTAGAAAAAGATTCATAACTATTTTAATATAAATATCATACCTTCATATCCATATAACCAATTATGAATAGTTATCAAAACTTTGGCATTTTTAGATGAAAGAGAACTTTTCCACTTGCTCAAGACTCTACCACCTATACTAAATGTTGATTATGAAGCAACGTGGTGATAGGAATGCTCAAAATATCTCTTGCCATTGTTGTAAGCTCAGGATATTGAAAATAATTATCTTTCCAATAACCAAGACTATCAAATGGCATTATAGTGAGCTTAGCTTCACCCTCACCTAAATAAAGCTCTAATTCTGATTTACTTGAGCTTAATGTAGATTCATCAGAATCATAACTTTGAAATTCCTACAAAAAGAAGAGAAAAGTTAACGCAAAATTTAATTTAAGTCCAATTAAATATTCAATTAACCATTTAATTAAGGAAATATAAAATTCTGATAAAATAAAAACAATATTCACTTTGAGGTTTTCAGGAAGTTCTCTTGAGCCAGATTGTTCACTGCTAAGAACCTCACTTATATTTGAAGTTCTTACTTTCTTATATTCCTTAAACAGTTTTTTGAGTTGGTCAAGAGTACATCTTGTCTTTGCCTCAAAATTAGGATCAAACTTCTTCAAAGAAAACCTTATGAATTTCAACTTAAAGCGTGGATCAAGTATGATCGCAAAAGCCAACACTAGATAATATTCATCTTAATACATTCTCAAACTTCTGTTCCATTGCTAGAGCCATGTTTTGCAAAAAGTTGTTTGGACTTTCAATTTTCTTCATAAGATTAGATTCAATCTGACATACATTATCAAAATACAAGTTGATAGTAGGATAATTTGCTTTAAAAAACAAAGTAGTAATCTCATAAAAAGGTTTTCAAAAAACTTAAAATTTATTTAATCCTATCCAATTCTTCTCTTGTTAAGAGATCCTTATGCCCATACTCTGCATCATCTATTGCCAAATATGCAAAAGCATTATAATAATAAAGAAATCTCTCAAGCATCAAAGATGTTAAATTCCATCTAGTAGGCACATCATACCATAATCCTTTTGAATCATCCAAATTAACTATATCTGCACATTGTTTAAACTTCATCATTCTTGACTTTGACCCTTCAACATATCTTACACTGTTTCTACATTTTCTAAAGCTTTACAAAGCACTTTCAAGCCATTTTGAAACATCAAATATGAAAATATGCACCATCAGACAATAAAGCATTTTGTTGAACAAGTTTGTTTCACAACAAAGCTTGCATGTTATCCTTATTCCGTGCATCATCCAAAGTAATACTAAAAATTTTCTTCTCAATGGCTCAATCTCTTAAGAAAGAATGAATAGTATTACACAAAATATTTGCCTTATGTAGAGGTGGAACATGACAAAAATTTAAAATATAACTTTGCAACTTCCAATTTTCATCTACATAGTGAACAGTAAGACAAATAAAGTTTCTATCCAAGCATGATGTCCATAAGTCACTTGTTAAACAAATTCTACTAAAAATCTTCTCCAAAGTAAATTTAAGCTTTTGTTTCATTTTGTTATGCAATTCAAGCAATCAGCTCTAATAGTATTCCTACTAACATGCTCGACATTATTATTTAGTAAAGCATGGACCTTTTTAGTTCCTTAATGTTCAACCCATGTAAATGGATAGCCATGTTTGATGATGGCTTTAACAAGTGCTTCACGATAAGCTTGTTTATCTATTTTTTCATTATTATGTTTCTTATTATTACCAAGATATGCAAAACATTTTAACAGATGACGTTTAAGATTAGAAGTACTCGACATAGATTTCCCATCATATGTTTTTCCACAATGCTTGTATATGACTCTTAGTCTTTTTCTTAGAGGTTAAGACTCAACAAGATTGAATTGAAGCTAAACCTTACTGTGTCTTTGTGATGCTTCAACCTTAGGAACTTAACTTTGGATTTTAGGGCTATAATTACTAAAATCTACATTCATGAAGTCCATTTCCATCTTATAATCTACAAACATTAAAATTAAACTAACTTAAATAATATTAAAAGTCAAAGTTAAAAGAAAGACATAAATGCTTAGAACTTAAAAGTAATTATATCAAATTATAAGCTGAACTTAGTTAGACTTATTTTAAATCATGGGTTAACGAATAATTTTTTAGATAATATGAAAGAGATAGAGACATTTTTTTCTCTTACCATATGAAAGATGATTTTACTTTAAAATCTAAATTATTTTGTTTAAAATTAATCTAGGTTTTAAATTAGTCTGACACAATAATCTAAACCAAATTTTCTAATTTTTTCTTCATTCCGTAATCATATCAGAGAAATTGAAAACAAGATTCAATTTATAAATCATAAAATCCTAAAATGCATAATGGATACGATGATAAGGATGCCATCACCATAGAGAATTAAAGCAGCATAAGAGCAAATAGCTTCGCCAACCTAAGACATTGTTTAACTACTAATATTAAAATAAACCAATAAATAAAGCACTTAAAACTCAATCCATATAAAGATTTATAATGATATTAAGACTATAAATGAAAAGAAAATTCCTGGGAATATCATGAAGGAAAAAGTTTTCAAAGAAACAAATAAGAAAAGAGAGGGAAAAGTAGAGAATTACTTGAAAGGTGAAATCTGGGACTGAGAGTGAAGGGTTCTCAAAGGCTATACCCATGGAATACCATTCTCAAAGCAAGTATTATTATGGTTTCTTGTCGACTTGTAGAAAAGGGATTTTAAAAAGGCTCATTAGATTGCTAAGGCCCAGTGAATTAATTGGCTTGTATTTGACCCGATATAAATAAATAATATTTTTTATTTGCTTTATTTTTATTTAATTTTTTATTATTTTTTAAATTAATTGAAACAAATAATCAGACTCAGAATTGAACAACGATGTTTTCAATCTCAAAGATAATCAAAATTGTCAAGTAAAACATTACATCATTAGAAAGAAAAACAAACTATGATTTTATTATTTTCATAAATTAAAAGTCAAGTAGTTTATGTTTACTATTAAACTTGTATAAATATAGTATCAAACTTGATTGACCTGTACTTAATATGACCAAGCTTGAAGAATCTAGCTATTAAACCTGATTAATTCAAACCAAATCTAAAATGACTCGAACATAATTTAACCCGAGTGTTAGACCCGATTGACCTGAGTCTATAATGACCCAAACCTGATTAACCTGAGTGTTAAACTTGATTAACCCAAACCCAAAAAGACCCAAAAAAATGACCTGAACCCAAAATGACTGAAACCTAGAATGATCTGAAATCGAAATGACCTGAACTTGAAATAACTCAACCCGAAAATGGCCCAAAACTTTTTAAAACCCAAATTGACCCAACCCAAAATGACCCGACTCGAAACCAACCTGACCCACCCAATTGACAAGTCTAGTTATAATCATTCATACATTTACTTATGGTGAGTCATCCATTTAGTTATAATCATTCATATATCTAGTTATGGTGAGTCATACATTTAGTTATAGTGAGTTCTACATTTAGTTATGCTGAGTTGTACATTTAGTTATGGTGAGTTGTACATTTAGTTATGGTGAGTTGTACATTCAGTTATGAAGAGTCATATATTTAGTTTTCAGGAATTATACATTTAGTTATTGTAGCCATACATTTGGTGAGTTGTACGTTTAGTTATAATCATTTATACATCGAGTTATGGTGAGTTGTATATTTAGTTATAATTATTCATACATCTAATTATGGTGAGTTATACATTTATTTCTAGGGGGTTGTATATTTAGTTATAGTGAGTTGTACATTTAATTATTGTGAGTCGTACATTTAGTTATGGTGAGTCGTACATCTAGTTACGAAGAGTTAGACATTTAGTTCTCAGGTTGTACATTTAGTTATGGTGAGTCATACATTTAGTTCTAGAGAGTTGTACATTTAGTTATGGTCAGTCATACATTTAGTTTATGGTTACTTGTACATCTAGTTATGGTGAGTCATACATTTAGTTATGGTGAGTAGTATATTCAACTATAGAGAGTCATACATTTAGTTCTCGGGAGTTATACATTTAGTTATTGTGAGTCGTGCATTTAGTTATGGTGAGTCGTAGATTTAGTTATGGGAGTTGTACATTTAGTTCAGGTGAGTCATATATTTAGTTCAGGTGAGTCGTACATTTAGTTTTGGTCAGTTATGCATTTTAGTTATGGTGATTTGTAAATTTAGTCATGGTGAGTCATGTATTTAGCTATCATTAGTTGTACATTTAGTTATGGTGAGTCATAGATTTAGTTAGAGTGAGTAATGCCTTTAGTTATGGTAAGACGGACATTTAGTTACAGTCATCAATACATTTAGTTATTATTTTTTATATAGTAATTCGAGATTTAATATAAACTATTTTTAACTATTATTATTTTTTAAAAACTAATTCATAAATTTAATAAAAAAATATCTTTTATTTTTTATTTTTTAAATAGTAATTCAGGATTTAGTATCAAATATTTTTGTTTTTATTATATAATATATATTAACATAATAGATATTATGTAATTTATAAATAAGATATACTATTTTTAATTTTTTTCAAAAATAATTTGGGATTTAATATAAATATTTTTTACTTTTTATAATAATCTGAGATTTAATATAAAACATTTTTTAATTTTTATTACATATAATATATTACTATATTATATTTATAATATTATATATTATATTATATATGTCTTATATAATATATATTACATATAATTTATATATAATTAATATTATGTATAATATCTATAATATATCATTTTAATTTTTAAAAAAATAATTTGAAATTTAACCCTAAAATATTTTTTAATTTTTATTACTTTTTAAATATCATTTTAATATATATAATTTATACATAATATATTAGAAATATAATACAAAATATGTTTTTATTTTTATTGTTTTTAAATAGTAAATTAATATTTAATACTATTTTTAATATTTTATTAGTGTTGAATACTATTTTAATATACATAATTGATATATATAATTGATATATTTATATATAATTTATATATAAGGGGACAGTCAGTACCTATTAAGGAGGAACTGACTCTTCCCTTAATGCAAAGGAGAATAGCAACAATAATGGAGAAATGAAATCAAAAGGGAAAATGATAATTGCATTTTCATTATTAATAATTTTAATAATTATTATTTTATTTTTTTAAAATTATTTTTATCACTTTTGATTTTGTTTAATAATTATTTTTACATTTCATTTTTTTAGAATTCTCTTGATAAAGAAAACAAGCACACACAATCATCATCACTTCCACAGTTTAGTTGGATAATTCCTTCGCACTTTCTTTCCTTGCTTTCAAGAAACTCCACAACTCCATCACCAGTGTAACTTAGCTAACAATAACGATAATCAACAACTCCTTCAAATTCTACAATTTCCTCCATTGTCTTTCCTAACAGAGAAACCTAATTCTTTGGAGAAGTTATATATATAACTATTTTCTTTTGCAGCAATGGCTCATATTCTACAAACTTCTTTTCTTCCCTCCACGTCTTCCCTTTACTGGACCCCTATTCCTATTTTAGAGGGAAGTCTCAAGCCCTTCCAGTTAAGGCAAAGATCTAAGAGATTTTCATGTTGACACTGAGCTCAATAATGACGAAAGGTAAGATCATGTCTTAGATGAAGTCAGAAAGGGACAAGCTATTGAAAGGAGAGAGTGTTGTCATTGTGGAATCAAACAAGGCTGACATGGACATCAAAAGTTTCCATGAGGGATTCCTCACCACGATCATGGTGGAGGAAGGCAGCGTTGCTTCCATTAGCTCTACTATCGCCTACCTAGCTGAGACAGAAGACGAGATCACTAAAGCTAAAGCCAAATTACAATCTTCTTCTAGTAGTAGTGATCAGGTAGTAGAAGAAAAACCAAAGTAAAAGAAAGGAGGTAGCATCAGATATTCCAGTGGCTGTTCCTATCGCTTCTACAATTTTGAGCACAAAGACTATAGCTATGAGGTCAGTGGTGGCTTGGCTTCAGAGGAAGCGAAAAGGATAGTGGCCTTACCATATGCTAAGAAATTAGCAAAGGAATTGAAAGTGGATTTGGGAACACTGGTGGGGATTAGACCCATGAAGAGGTTTATAGCTAAGGATATTGAGGTAGCGACCACAGCTGTGGTGATTGCTTCTGAGCATGGGCTGCTGCCTAGTTCTCTAGTGAAGCCATCTGTGATGGCTCCTAGGATTGAATTAGGAATAGTTGTTCCTTTTACTAAGATGCAGGGTGCTGTAAGTAGGAATATGGTTGAGAGTTTATCCGTGCCTACTTTCAAAGTAGGGTACAACATCACCACAAAAGCACTTAATTCCTTGCACAAAAAGGTAAAGATGGTTTTATTAAGGTGTTTTAACATGATATAATATTTTGTTTCTTTACTTTTTAATCTTTTTATATATTGATGATGCAATGGATAGTATGCATAAGCGCATTTAGTTCAAATTGGTGAATTCTTAGAAGGCTTCATAGCTGATTATGTCATATGAAAGAAAATGACATTTTAGCTATTAAATAAATTTTCATGCATTTTAACGAAGCTTGGTGCTCCATATTAAGAAAAAGTAACTTCTGATATAAAGATTAGTTAACCTATATATGGTCATAATTGCAAATTGTAAGTGGTTTTCCATTCCATCGTTTCTTACGATTGGCTGATGGGAAAAATATGCCTTACATCGAAAAACTTAAATAAAGTAAATGTTCCTAAGTTAGGATCTTTAGAATTTTCTTGGGACATTTTACTCAAGAAAGATGTTAATATTCTAAAATCATCCATAGAAGCTAGATAGGTGGTACTCTTTTATAGTAAATATTGAGTTCTTTTATCGTTTATTTGAGAATATTAGTTGATATAATATTTATTTATTTTGTTTAGATTAAGTCCGAGGGCGTAACAATGATAGCACTACTGGCAAAGGCAACCGCACTTACATTGGTTCAACATCCCATAGTCAATTCTTGCTGTAGGGATGGCAATAACTTTACATATAATGGTAGCATCTATTTACTGCTGCTGTAGCTATAGATGGTGGGTTGATTACACCGGTTCTACAAGATGCTGAGTAGGTTCTTATTATTCAACTTCTGGCTGCCAATATTATATGTAGTTGTAACAATGTTGTGAAGACTTTATTTCATTGCATTTCAAGTTGACATTTATACATTGTCAAGAAAATGGAAAGAGTTGGTTGATAAGGCACAGGCCAAGCAACTACAACCTTATGAGCATAATATAGATAGCTTATTTGTGTCAATATTCTCATCACTATCTGAGCTTGATGATGCAGATACTAATCTTCGTGGACTTATGCTAGAATTTCTTTTGGTGCCAAGCTATTTATGTATCTCATATGTGTAAATACCTAATTTTGTCTGGGTCTCTTTTCCAATAATCCTAAATATCCAAGATCGAGAACTTAATGGCCATCTTTGTTGGAAATGATCTTTTTCAGATGAACAAGACATTTTCAATACCTTTTTAGTCAAAATTTAAATAGCAGTAAGTTCACATAACAAAAAGAAGTTATATTTTGATCTCTAATTTTGGATATACAAAATGAATATTTAAAATAAAATTTATTTTTTTAATAATTCCTTTTCAAATTTTGAAAATCTATTTTTTGGATGATATCATAGTTAAAATTTCTATTTTTTGAAATTTTTTTGAGAATTTTTTGTTACAATTGGGAAATTGATTGTCATGCATTTTTACCTATACCTATGTGGTATTTATGCTAATATGCACTCCGAAAAATTAGAAATATTCAATGAAAAATTCGTGTTGGCATTTATATCAAAAGGTGTCAAGTTGCTCATTTTTTGTAATTAATTTTAAATTTTTTATAATTTAGTTCTTATAGTTAATTTTTACTGTATAATTTTACATATTATATATAAATATCACTCAAAATATCTATAGAAATCAATGATATCATGCATGGCATCACAGGAGACAAGAGTTATAAATTTAAATCTAATCAATTTGTTAAAAATCAAATTATATCTCAAACAAATCAAATAAAAAAAGAAAAAAATCAAGAAATTATTTTATGTGATAAATGAAAGAAAAAAATGAAAGAAAATGGGGGAGAAGCCAATGGGAAAAGGGTCTACCACCACCTTCTTGGCCGATGCTTCCATCTTGAAAAACTATCGGAGAGGTTTCATAAATTGCTAAGGATTTCCATGGCCAAATTTAGCTATTTTTCTTAAAATTTCTCGTGGGTTTTAAGTTTTCAAGCCTTTCAAGGTAATTTCATGTAGAAATCTTGTAATTTTTGCTTATTCCCATCATTTTTCTTCTTTTTTGTGGGCAAAATCATGTTAAGCTCATAGATTTTCATCCATGTTGAGAAGCTAACATGTTGACAATGAACAATTTTCTATATATTTGTTGTTATATTTAATTTTTTTTAGTTAAAGCTTTATTTTTATTATGAAATATTGTTGTTGTTAATGAAATGTTAGTTGTGTTGTATGTATTTGTTTATGTTTATATGATTATTCTTAATATTTTTGTGTTATTATGCTAATTTACATATTCATATATTTATTTTTTATGATTTTATTTTTGTATTTGAGTTGATGAGTTGATGATATTTATTCATGGTTGTTTTTATGACTTTATGTTAAGAAAATGATATATTTTTTTTCACTTGGCTGAATTTAATAGGAATTTTTGGTAATGATTTTATGTTTACTTTTCTGTTGATTTTATGATTTTTAGCCTATTTTGGAAATATTAGAAATTTTAGGGATTAAATCATAAAATATGTAAACTTTTTTATGCTACTTTTGGTTTGGTTGAGAGTTTCATAGGCTATTAGAAAACTGATTTTGTGTGTTTTGGAACATGTTTTAGGTGATTTTAACATTTTAGAGGCCATTTTGTAATTTTAAAAACTTTAAGGGCTAAATTATGAAATATGCAAACATTGTGTTTTATGAAAAAAAAAAGTGCTTGGCCAAACCTTCATATAGATTTTTTCCATGATTTTTGGGTTAATTCTTGGTTGATTTGATGACTTTTTATGATGTTTTGGGATGTTTTTATGTAGGGGTCAAAAGGCAAAGTTAGAAAATCTAAAGGCTATTTTGCAAAATGCTAAAAAAAATTTGTTTTAAGGCCAAGGTGTTTGCTGAATTCTTGCTGGCATATTTGTTGTATTTTCCATGTGTTATTTCATGTGATTTTATGATTTTTTTGCTTTTTTCATCATGTAGGGACACAATGGAAATTTAGAAAAGTTTAGGGACTAAATAACAAATTTTCATATTTAGGGGGTGAAACGGACATTTTATTGGTTTTAAAGACTCCCATTATTTCTATGGCCTTCCATAGGGATATACAAATTTTCAAAACTTTTCGTATTTGTTCAATCTTTCAAAGGATACGAAATGTAATTTTTAAAAGCTTAGAGGCCTGATTACAAATTTTGCATTTTAAATCAAGCTAGCTTTTCCATTTGGACTAAATTCATCTACTTTTCATCATTTTAGGTCATTTTAAGGTTTATTAAGGTTATCAGGATTCTTTAATGTCGAGGGTATACCCCAGGGGTATTTTGGTAATTTTGCTCATAGAGACGCTTATACGCAAAAGGTGAATATTTAGGATTGGATAATTTTTCAAAGGTCATTTTCATGTCCGCTAGTGTTACCGGGATACGTTTATATCGAGGATATACCTTAAGGGCATTTTGGTAATTTTGCTAAAACTGAGTCCTAGGTAGTCATGGGGATGCTTTTATACCAAAGGTGTGCATTTAGGATAGGTTCAACCTTCCATAATCATTTTCATGCCATTTAAGATTACTAGGATACTTTCATGTTGAAGATATACCTTAGAGGCATTTTGGTAATTCCGCTAAAACCTAGTCTTGGTAGTCATCGTGATGCTTTTATGCCAAAGATGTGCATTTAAGATAGGGTCAACCTTTCGTAATCATTTTAATGTCTTTTAGGATTACCAGGATACTTTGACATTAAAGGTATACTTTAGGGGCATTTTGGTAATTTTACTAGAATCGAGTCTTAGGTAGTCATCGGGATGCTTTTATGCCAAAGCCAAATATGTGCATTTAGGATAGGTTCAACCTTCCACAATAATTTTCATGCCCTTTAGGATTACTAGGATACTTTCACGTTGAAGTTATACCTTATGGACGTTTTGGTAATTTCACTAGTACCGAGTCTTAGGTAGTCATCAGGGTGCTTTTATGCTAAAGATGTGCATTTAGGATTGGTTCAACCTTCCATAATCATTTTTATGTCATTTAGGGTTATTGGGTTACTTTCATATCGTAGGTATACCCTAAGGGTGTTTTGGTAATTTTGCGTGAGAACCAAGTTCAATGTGATTACTAAGATACTTTCATGTCAAAAGAACATTAAGAATAGGTTCACTATATCAGGTCATTTTTAGGCCATAAAGTTTATATTTTTAATAATAAAAATTATTTTTATAAATAAGGCAATGTCTCCTAATTAAACTAATAAGTAGAATTCCTACCAGAATATGTGAAAAATTTTACGGATTATTTTAATAGCGAGATACCTTTTTCAAATAGGAAGCTGGGATTTTTTTATTTAAAAGAAAAACAAAATCTTTCATATTTCACATGGTTCTCTAGTGGGATACGATAGAGAATTCATGTCCACATGGTTCCCCGGGAGGGTATGAATAATTTTATGATTTAAAAATGCAATAAAACCTGACTTTCCTCGAAATAATAAATTTGTTTAATAGAATATTATGGGTATTATAATTAACTATCAAATATTGAAACCGAATAAAAATTAAATTTATTTTAACACATGATTAATAAGGTACCGATTGCTGGGCATCATGAAAAAGTTGATCCTTATTTATCATTGTAATTGACTCCCGGACTCTTTCAAGCGATCTCTGGTATGAGCACAGACCTCAGAGTTTGTTTTTATGGGTTTCGTAATCCTTAAAATATAAACTCTAGTAGGTGTCCAATCTCATCAGGCGACTCCAAAAAAAATGGTCGTTTCGTAATGACTATTCAGAGAAGTCGGGTGAGCAATTCATCTCGACAACTCAGTCCACACGTACAAGAAATAAAGTATAATAATCATGATATAGGCCCCTAGAAATAAAAGGAAATAATTATATATAGATATTTATATAGAAATAATGGACACATTCACCATTTTAAGTTGGGCTGGTTAGGCCTAAAATTAATTACATGTTAACTAAATTTTGATTAATTTGGTTTCAACCAATATTTAACTATAATTCCTGATATTTTCAAAATAAATTTTTGTCATTGTATTTTTTACTTATAAATTTCATATATATTCTTCATATTTTTCACTAACCCTTTTGTTTCCTTTGCAGCATTATTTTTAAAGGAATTTAGGATAGGGGTTTTTACTATTTTTGAAAGTGTTAAGTCATAAAAGGTAAATTGTTCCCCCGCACACACTATGCAGATGCATATGCATTAGATTCTCTTCCACATATATAGAAGGGGCATAGGTACCTAATATTTTAAGAAAGGACGAAGTAGCTCTGCCTTTTGAGATGTTAGCCTCTGTCTGGACCAGGGAAAAGCCTACCAGGTATAAATTCGTATGCCTGCCCGATGTGTTAGCCTCATTATGGGCATGGGAGATACTACCACTTAAATTGAATCCTTTCCGACATAAACCCATGATGGGTAAGGATTAGGGTACCTCGTTAGTTCTTTCCAGAATCGAGGAATAATTCGAGAACCTATGTAGATGTCTAAACCAAACCTCATATAATGAGCTATAGGAGACTCACCTAGTTAGAGCTATACTTGATTCCAGAGGATGCCAAATTAGGTACATATGGGGGAAAGCTTCTAACCCTTTATTATTATGATTTAAGTTTCTTCATATTACTAATTGTATGTTGTGTTAGTATGATAATTTTACTTTTATTAATTTGTTATATTACGAAAGAGTTTTTTATATTCTTGGCATCACATTTATATATATCCCATGGAAACTGGTAAATTCATTCATGCACCTACAAAGTTCACATTCTTATATGATCATGCATTCATAATTTCCATAATGTATTAATTCATTTCATTTATTGTATTTCAAGAATCAAGAAATGGGTGATAATTCAAAGGCAAAGGTTAATACGTTCACATTCAGCTTAGAAGAGTTCAACCATAAAGTCCGTGGAATGGAAAATCTGCTCAATAGGTTGATAAAAATGGTTGAGGGTTTACATGAAAGAAAAAAGATCACATATTGGAAGTATCAGAATACAGGGGAAATCAAATGATTGTGAAGATAACTTTTTGGGCTACTTGCTAGATTTTGTGAATATAGGGTTAAAATGAATGAAAAAGATGAATTATTAGGATTCTCAAAAAACCCTTAGAAGCACAACACAGTTAGGAAAATGCAAGAGCAATTCTTTTTGTTACTTTGCTTTTGAATTTTGTAAATATGACTACGTCTGACCATAATCAGTGGATAAGGTAGAGAATTTTGGTAAGTAGTAAATGTTGTTGAGTTATGACTTAAATTCCTCAGATTCCTACTTCTTAAATAATCTTTATGTCTGTTGAATCATGTCTCATTCACTCATTTATATATTTGTTCATTCATTTTGTTCATTCATATATATTTTTTTCATTTATTGACATACATACATGGATAATAATAAAGATAATGTTGACAAGATATATGTATTCAAGCACACTGATTTAAGTTCTTTTTTCATTTTTTAAGGCAAAGTAACATGAATCATGAAATAAAAAACATCACAAACTGTAAGCTCCATGAAGTTTCTCAGAACAAGCAAGTCCATTTGCACCCAACAAAATATTATTTATACTTCTATCGGGGCTTCGTGGAAGTACAAGCTTAAAGACAGTTCTTTAACATTTAAGATATATAGTCAGTGGACACTACTATTTGTTCCCTTTTATAAAGGGCAAATGTAAAAATAGTTGCATAAAAATAGAATTAGGGTCCTTGACTTTAGCAAGAATGAAAGGTCCTACAAAAGCAAAACCATACGTAAAAAATTGTTATTATTACAAATACTCTCGTATCATAACAACACTTTTGCCGAGGATCCAGGTAAGTGCAAGCTGAAAGCCAACCACTTTATGGTGTTTAGTATATGGAAGCCAATACCATAATACACATTCATGCTAACCAAGGGGCGACATGTAGCATAAGTGGGACAAGAAAGTAATTCTATCATAGCCAACAGGACCCTAAGAAGTCGAGAAAACAAGGAAATCCATTCGGACAGTGTCCTCAACCCTAACCTTTCATTGTTCAGGAACCTCAACAGAATCAGATGATCTCTACCATTCCAACAAAACCTAAAAAACTCCCTACCCAAAGTGGTATAATTCGAGTGTCAGGTTGCAACACTTTTTGTCAAAGGATTCCATCAACCAATGGATGCTATTCAATGTGAAGATAATTTAAAGTATTAGCATGGTCGGTAGGAGATCACAGGCTGCTGTAAATTCCAACTTGAATTACTTGGATAATTCTTTACCATGCAATGAGCTTTTGGATTCATCTTTTCTACTAAAGAATCTACTAAAGAATCAAGTCTTATATAATGGTTGTGCTCATGGCATGATTAAATGACAGGAAATAACCACGCATCTTATGGATTTTTCAAGCTCTAGAACTTAGACTCTGATACACCTTTTGATGTTCCACTAGTTGATTTACAACTAGGCCCTCAGGGATGTCAATCTAGCAAAATTTGAAGTTGGAGGACCTTTATCAATAATGATTGGTATAAAGGTCGTCAACCTTTTGGTAGTATGCCAAGCAGGGGTAATTTTTATCTCGACTTCAAAATTTTGTACATTTCTTATGAAATGAATTTTGATTTGCAAATAGTATGCATACTTCACTAACCATGAATTGTGTTCATAATGATTTCCAATATTTAGGATAATGAGAACATTTTGGAAAAATTTTCTTTGGTAGGTGATCACCATTAGTTTGAGCTTTTTGAGAAAGGTCCTTCACTTCTACATATATAATTCTCCTAAACATTCAGTTATAGACCTTTCATCACTATAGACTTTCCATACCCAAATGTTCTTTTCTATGGATTCCTTGAAGATTGAACAAATAGGTTATGCTGCTAACTAATTCAGATATCAATAGTTTAACATGTTTTAAAATAAATTCAAGATTTCCCTTATTTTGATAAATTTTTTCCATAATTTTCATGACACTCTTCCAAATCCTCATTTCAAGAAGAATGAGAGTGAACATAAGCCAAAATCTCTTTTTTCTTTTGAAAAAACCTTTTCAAATCAATTTCTAATACATAAGATATGAGATCTAAGATCTTTTCCAAGCCAATTTGATTTTCTTTCTTAGAGCCTCAACCAATTATTCGTGGCTACAAAGCCAATCATATTAAAGGGCATATTTTAAGCCTTTATTGAGTGCAACATCATGCTATTGAAGTAATAACCTCTTTTTTCTTATCAAAATGCTTAACCAGTTTTGAAATAAAAAATGGCCTTATTTCTTTATATTTTCTTAAATATAAAAGATTATTCAATTTGCAGTCCTCTTTGAGCCTGATTGTTTATTTTCTTTCTCTAAACCCTAATCAAGGATCACCCTTCACACTGGAGGGCAAGTGAAGCAAAGCTTCAAGATTAGAAGGGGCAAATTCCATTACAAAGTTACGAGAAAAACAAATCAAACATCATGAAGTAAATTTTGAACAAAAAAGAAAGTTTAGATTTCAAGTTCAAATATTCCAAGTGAAGCATGAAGAACATTTCAAGTTCTTCCAGAATAAAGAATGATGAAAGTTTTGAAGAAAGAAAAAAGAGAAATGAAGAAAACAAAAGTTGTTGAAGAGAAAAGATTTGTTCATCTTAAAAGACATGCTGAAATCAACTTTTTCTAAAAAGATCTGATCGTTGATTCAATTACCCTTAAACACTTTATTTGGGCCTATTTATCTTTTTCTTTCTAAACCTTGAACCATGCCCTACATTACATGCCTAACAAAGTCCATTTTGATCAGACAAAGCTATCTAGGATGTCAAGCTATTCCTAGGAAGCTCTTTAAAGTTTCATCTTTTTGAATGATTTTTGAGTCTTTAATAATATAATAGGGCAAGCTTAAAAGCCTAAAAATTGCTCCTAAATCAACAAAGATAGTCACCAATCAGAGAGAACCCATCATCCTAATTCAGAAATGACCCTAAACCTTTGAAAATTTCATGACCTCAACAAAAGGTTCAGTCAATGCCTTGACATTGATTCCTTTCTAAATAACCTTTTAGAACTTTGTACCTAACCTTGAGAATTGATGCTTACCAAAAGCCTTTTAGATCAATCCTTTGAGTCTTGGTGTTTACTAGCATTAGTTTAACACCTGTCAGGCTATTGTATTTAAGGATTAAAAAGATGTTATAATTTAATTGTTTGTCTTTCAAGGAATTCTTTAAATGAACATCCATATGAATTTAGTCTTGGTATATCAATTTTTTCAAGACAGATTTTCATAGTGTCACCTATTTATGCCTCTAAATTCATTTCTTCATCTTATTCAAAGAAGTCTCGAATAGTGATCATTCATCACAAGAAAGTTTTAACATCATGATGAAGATAATTCATTATCCTTGATATTGGAAAATCCATGGTTGAAATTGTTTTGGAATTTTCATAAATTTTGATCAATTTTTTCCCAAGGTCAGAATGAGAAGGTGATCTCATTCCATAAATCCTAAAATTGTGATGAAATATGATGTTTTTCATGATTTCATAGAACTAAGCAAATATGCCTTGAACATATATTTATCCAATTGTATAAGTTATATCAGTAATCAATGAACATTAATTTAATATTTAATATTTAATATTTAATGACTTTTTAGGAAAGATTGAACGATTCTCTAAAGAAATCTATCACCTTCTCAAGCGATCCTATGGTAAGGTAGGTGAAAAAGGCTCTGAAGAAACTTCGATGGTGATATTCGAAGCATTCAAAAGTTTTTATTAAGGAAAATGTTTTCAAAGCTTTAATGGTGATATTCGAAGCATCCAAAAATATGTTTTCAATACTTTGATGATGATATTCAAAGCATTTAAAATAGTTTTTATCACCCTTTCATGCAATCTTATGGCAAGGTAGCTGGCTTGGGATTTAAGTCAGTTAAGTGATTTATCCTGATAATTTGATTAAGTCTCAAATGTTACATCAACCTTTATATTTGCTGACTTGTCAGCTTTGTCCCAGTCAACTTTTTCTCCCTGTTTACTTGTCAACTTTGTCCCGATCACCCTTTTATCCCTATTGACTTGTCGACTTTGTCTCGGTCAACTTTTTCTCCCTGTTGACTAGTTGATTTTGTCCTAGTTAACCTGTTATCCCTATTGACTTGTCAGCTTTGTCCCAGTCAACCCTTTTCTCTCGTTGACTTGTCAGCTTTGTCCCAGTCAACCTTTTTACTCGTTGATTTGTTGGTTTTATCTCGATCAACTTTTTATTTTTGTTGACTTTATCAGTTTTATCCTGGTCAATATTTTATCTTTGTTGACTTATTGTTTTTATCCTGATCAACCCTTTTGTTTGTTGACTTTTTGGTTTTATCTCGATCAACCTTTTATTTTTCTTGACTTTATCGGTTTTATCCCAGTCAACTCTTTATCTATGTTAACTTGTCGATTTCATCTCGGTCAACCCTTTTATTTGTTGACTTATCGATTTTATCTCGGTCAACCTCTTACTTATGTTGACTTATCGATTTTGTCTCGATCAATCTCTTACCAATGTTGACTTATTGGTTTCATCTCGATCAACCTTTTTACTTATTGACTTATAGATTTTCCCCTGTTTAATTTTTTACCAATGTTGACTTGTCGATTTATCTCGGTTAACCCCTTTTATTTGTTGACTTATAGATTTTGCCTCAGTCAACCCTTTACCCTTATTGACTTGTAGGTTTTGCATTGGTGAACCCTTTTACTTCTATTGACTTATATAGCTTCATCCCAATCAACCTCTCTTATTTGTTGACCAGCATGGTTTTGTCCTAGTCAACTCCTTGTGACTTAGGTCTCGCCCTAGTCACTGTTTAATTTAAGATTTCTCTTTATGGCTAATAAGCTTTTATTTTTGTTTTTAGTTTAGTTTATTTTTCAAAGCTTAAGGACCCGAACAAAATTATGCCTATTTGGTCTTTGCCTTATTCCTGATTCTCAGCAATGGTTAAAGTGAGGTAGTTGTAGACACTTAATTTCGTCTGGGTCTCTTTTCTAAGAATCCTGAATATCCGAAATCGAGAACTTAATGGCCATCCTCATTGGGAACGATCTTTTCAGATGAACAAGACATTTTCAAGACTTTTTTAGTCATAATTTAAACAATCGTAAGTTCATGTAACAAAAAAAGTCATATTTTGATCTCCAATTTTGGAGATACAAAACGGATATTTAAGAAAAAAATTATTTTTCTAATAATTTCTTTTTAAATTTTGAAAATCTATTTTTGCGAATAATATCATAGTCAAAATTTTCATTTTTAGGATATTTTTGAGAATTTTTCATTAAAATTGAGAAACTGACCTTCGTATATTTTTACCAATATCTGTGTGGTATTTATGTTGATATGCACTCCAAAAAATTAAAAATATTCAATGAAAAATTCATGTTAGCATTTATACCACAAGGTGCCAAGTTGCTCATTTTTGTAATTAATTTTGAATTTTTTTCACAGTATCATGAGTATTATACTCGTGAAATTTTTCAAATAAAATTATTTTGAATTTTGGATTTTCATCTTTATCATTTTATAAATTAATATTTTTAATAATATTTTTATTTAATTCATTTTATATAATTTTTAATTTACATTTTGGAAATTTTAACGATTCTAGAATATGAACTTTTCATTATCTGTAAAATTTTTGGCGTAATTTTCTCAAGTTTTAAATTTTAAAATTTCTTTAAATATTTACATTCAAATAAAATTAAATCATTTTTTTAGAATTCATTTATTTGTTATCAATTTTAGAATTTTTTTCGTTTTAGAAATATGAAATTTTGTAATGTATAGAATTTTTTTGGGAAGATTTTTCTAAGTTTATATTTTTTAAAATTTCTCAAATATTATTATTTAATTCATATTAAATCAGTTTAGGAAAATTCCTTTTGTTTTATCAATTTTACATTTTTCTTTTGAAATTTATTGTTTCCGAAATACGAAAGTTTCTATTCCGTAATTTTTTGGAAAGATTTTTATTAGTTTATAATTTTAAAATTCTTTAAATATTATTTTTAATCTATATTAAATTAGTTTTTAAAAATTCAATTTTTTTATGAGTTTTAAAATTTTTTTTTTACCAAGATACAGGTTTTATACTCTGTAAATTTTTCAAGTGAGATTTTTTTGAGTGCCTAATTTTTTAAATTTCTTTAAATATAATTATTTAATTCCTATTAAATCAGTTTTATAAAATTCAATTTATTTTATGAGTTTTAAAATTTTTTTGTTATCAAGATAAGGAGTTTTCCACCCGTAAATTTTTTTAGTAGGATTTTTCTGAATTTATAATTTTTAAAATTCTTTAAATATTATTATTTAATCCTTATTAAATCAGTTTTGAAAATTTTAATTTACTTTATGAGTTTTAGAATTTTCTTTTTGTTACAAGATACGAGTTTTACACTCCGTAAATTTCCTCTGTGGGATTTTTTTTTAATTTATAATTTTTAAAATTCTTCAAATATTGCTATTTAGTTTACATTAAATTAGTTTTTCAAAATTCAATTTATTTTATGAATTTTACAATTTTTTACATAAAATAATTTTTCCCAGTAAATGTTTTTTCTCGTAAAATTTTGCATGTTTGCTATTTCATTCTTTTCCTCGTACATAAAAAATTATTTTTATTATTAAATTGAATTAAATTGATTATATGAAATTTTATATAAAAAATATAATTTTTAATTTTTACAATTTATTTCTTATAGTTAATTTTTGCGGTATAATTTTAAATATTATACACAAATATCACTCAAAATATCTATAGAAATCAATGATATCATGCATGACATCACAAGGAGGCAAGAGTTATAAATTTAAATCTAATCAATTTGTCAAAAATCAAATCATATCTCAAACAAATCAAATAAAAAAATCAAGAAATTATTGCATGCAATGAAGGAAAGAAAAAAAATCAAAGAAAATAGGGGAGAAGCCAACAACAAAAGGGTCCACCACCACCTTCTTAGCCGATGCTTCCATCCTGATAAACCATGGGAGAAGTTTCATAAATTGCTAAGGATTTCCATGGCCAAATTTTGCTATTTTTCTTAAAATTTCTCATGGGTTTTAAGTTTTCAAGCCTTTCAAGGTAATTTCATGTAGAAATTTTATAATTTTTGCTTATTCCCATCATTTTTCTTCTTTTTTGTGAGTCAAAATCACATTAAGCTCATGGATTTTCATCCATATTGAAAGGGTGACATGCTGACAATGAACAATTTTCTATATATTTATTGTTATATTTAATTTTTTTTGGTTCAAGCTTCATTTTTTTATGAAATATTATTGTTATTAATGAAATGCTAGTTGTGTTGCGTATATTTGTTTATGTTTGTATGGTTATTCTTAATATTTTTGTGTTATTATGCTAATTTACATATTCATATAATTATTTTTTTATGATTTTATTTTTGTATTTGAGTTGATGATATTTATTCATGGTTGTTTTTATGACTTTGTTTGGAGAAAATATTTAATGATAGTTTTTTTTTTCACTTGGCTGAATTTAATAGGAATTTTTGGTGATGATTTTATGCTTACTTTTGTGTTGATTTTATGATTTTTAGCCTATTTTGTAAATATTAGAAATTATAAGGATTAAATCATAAAATATGTAAACTTTTTTATGCTATTTGTGGTTTGGTTGAGAGCTTCATAGGCTGTTAGAAAACTGATTTTGTGTGTTTTGTAACATGTTTTAGGTGATTTTAACATTTTAGGGGCCATTTTGTAATTTTAGAAAATTTAAGGGCTAAATTATAAAATATGCAAAAATCATGTTTTTATGACCAAAAGTGCTTGGCCAAACCTTCATGTAGATTTTCTCCATGATTTTTGGGTTAATTCTTGGCTGATTTGATGATTTTTTGTGATGTTATTTTTATGTAGGGGTTAAAATGCAATTTAAGGTTTATTTTGCAAAATGTAGAAAAAATTTGTTTTAAGGCCAAGGTGTTTGGCCGAATTCTTGCTGACATTTTTGCTCTATTTTCCATGTGTATTTTCATGTGATTTTATGATTTTTTTTTTTTTGGTTATGTCATCATGTAGGGACTAAAATAAAAATTTAGAAAAGTTTTGGGACTAAATAGCAAATTTTCATATTTAGGGGGCAAAGCAGACATGTTACTGGTTTAAAGATTCCTATTATTTCTATGGCCTTCCGTAGGGATAAAGAAATTTTCAAAACTTTTATATTTGTTCGATTTTTTGAAGGATACAAAATGTAATTTTCAAAAATTTAGGAGCTTGATTGTAAATTTTGCATTTTAAGTTAAACTTAAACTTTTAACTTTTCCATTTAGACTAAATTCATATACTTTTCATCATTTTAGATCATTTTAAGGTCCATTATGGTTATCAGGATACTTTGATGTCAAGGGTATACCCTAAAGGCATTTTGGTGATTTAGCTCATCGAGATGCTTTTGCACCAAAGGTGAATTTTTTAGGATTGGTTTAGCCTTTTAAGGTCAGTTTAAGGTCCATTAGGGTTACCGAGATGCTTTTATGTCGAAAGTATATCGTAGGGGCATTTTGGTAATTTTGCTCATTTAGGATTGGATTAGTTTTCCAAGGTCATTTTCATGTCCATAAGGGTTACCGAGATACCTTTACGTTAAGGGTATACCTGAAGGGTATTTTGATAATTTTGCTGGAATCGAGTCTTAAATAGTCATCGGGATACTTTTTATGCCAATGATATGCATTTAGGATGGCTTCAACCTTCCATAATCATTTTCATGTCATTTAAGATTACTGGGATACTTTCATGTCGAAGATATACCTAGGGGTATTTTGGTAATTTTGCTAGAACCTAGTCTTAGGTAGTCATCGTGATGCTTTTATGCCAAAGATGTGCATTTAAGATAGGTTCAACCTTTCATAATCATTTTTATGTCCTTTAGGGTTACCGGAATACTTTTACGTTGAAGCTATACTATAAGGGCATTTTGGTAATTTCACTAGAATCGAGTCTTAGGTAGTCATCGAGGTGTTTTTATGCCAAAGATGTGCATTTAGGGTAGGTTCAACCTTCCACAATCATTTTCATGTCCTTTAGGATTACCGAGATACTTTCAAGTCGAAGGTATACCTTTTGGGCATTTTGGCAATTTCACTAGAATCGAGTCTTAGGTAGTCATCGGGGTGCTTTTATGATAAAGATGTACATTTAGGATAGGTTCAACTTTCCATAATCATTTTCATGTCATTTAGAGTTACCGGGATACTTTCATGTCGAAGGTATACCTTAGGGGCATTCTGGTAATTTTGTATTAGAACCAACTCCTTTATGATTACTAAGATACTTTCATGTCAAAAGTACACATTAAGAATAAGTTCATTATATCAGGTTATTTCTAGGTCATAAAGTCTGTATTTTTAATAATAAAATTATTTTTATAAATAAGGCAATGTCTTCTAATTAAATTAATACATAAGATTCCTACCAGAATATGTGAGGAATTCTATGGATTATTTTAATAGCAAGATATCCTTTTCAAATAAGAAGTTGAGATTTTCTTATTTCAAAAAAAAAAAAATAAAACCTTTCTATTTTGCATGGTTCTCCAGCGGGATACGATAGAGAATTCGTGTCCACTTGGTTCCCCAAGAGGGTACATTTTGTATTTTGAAATATAATAAAACCCGACTTTCCTTGGAATACTAATTTGTTTAATGAAATATTACGGGAATTATAATTAAGTATCAAATATTGAAACGAAATAAAAATCAAGTTTATTTTAACACATGATGGATAAGGTACCGATTATCGGGCATCATGAGGAGGTTGATCCTTACTTGTGATTGTAATCGACTCCCGGAATCTTTCAAGCGATCTCTGGTATGAGCGCAGACCTGGAGCTTGTTTTTATGGGTTTTGTAATCTTTAAAATACAAACTCTAGCAGGTGTCCAATCTCACCTGGCCAAAACAGATAGGTGATGACTCCCAAAAAAATGGTCGTTTCGTAACAACTATGCAGAGAAGTCAGGTGAGCGATTCATCTTGGCAACTCAATCCCTAGGTACGAAAAATAAAGTATAATAATCATGATATAGGCCCTTAAAAATAAAAAGAAATAATTATATATAGATATTTATATAGAAACAATGGATATATTCATTTATTTTAAGTCGGGCTAGTCAAGATTCATGTCAGGGCCACGTTGTGACAATATGTTGATTTGAAATGCTTATATTTGATGAAATTAGGGAGGAAGAATTTTGTCTCTGATTATTGGAAATATTGGATAAGAAGTAAAAGAATAAACAAAAAATGTTTATCAAATTATGAGGGCTTACTTGGATGATTATGCTTGCTACAATTATGAGGAGATTGCAGAAATTGCTTGTTGATGGGCATTTGTAAACCTTTTATGCTAAGCAGTTTAATGTCTAACTAATTTAATGCAACAATATGCTAGGGTCTTAAAATTTTCCAAGTATGTAACTAAGAATGTTTTGAACCTTCTTTGAAACTTTAAATTCAAATATGAACTTAAGAATTTATGAAACCATAACATCTCTCTTAATGTTCTTACTAAAGAGTTAGCTTGTGGACCACTAATATGCAGTGTTTCTCTCTTTTGGATTTTAATTTCCTGGCTTCTTTTGGTATAGCGTAATTGTCACTTTAATTTACAAGTCCAAATATTCAAGTTTGATTAATTTTTGCTATACAACTGACATCGAAGTAATTTTTTCTTTCATTTCTCTTTAGTGTAAGATATATCACTTGCCCAATCTTAAATTGATGGATAATGAGAAAAGGAAAATAAAGATAAGAAAGAAGACAAGTTAGAGGAGCAAGAAGAAAAAAATTAGAAGAGAAATAAAGGAAATTGACAAATAAATAAGATGGAACCAATAAGAAATCTTAATACTCAATATTCATTTTGAGCATTATAGTCCCTATAAAACCTCAATTAGTTGGCCTTCCTCCAAAATACGATAAACTAAAAATAGCATAAACGTTTATAAACTACTCTCTAAACCTTAATACATATACAAGTCGTGCTAGGCACGTGTGTTATGTGTTGTCTAGCCCCATTTCAACTAGAGTGATAAACCCTATCTTTTGTTTCCTGTGGATGGCTAAGATTGTGCTATGTTGGCAATCAAATGGCTGAAGAAATTGCAGCCATGCAAGGTTTTCTTTTATTTGCCATCTTCATAACACGTAAGTCAAGTTTATAGGAAGTGAAAAACTTTCATATAAGTCTACTTCTTCATAAGAAGTGTATAGCCCTTGCATAAGCCAATTTCTTTATAGGAAGTGGAGAGCCCCTCCTAGGAACAGAGTCGTATGAGGCTGCCAAATCAACAATAGACTCAACATTCAGATCCTCAATAGGAGCACAATTATCATTTGGGCGAATAGATGTAACTAAATCATCACCTAACCATGTTGCAGCTTTGACAATGTTCCCATTATTTGCCTTTTTCTAAATCTTGTCAGCTTTCTACTCTTGCTTCAAGATTTTATAATTCTCTCCAAAAGTTTAGGTTTCTTGCTTTATGTGATTGTGTACATAAGGTGTATACATGTTGGCCTACTTTCAAGGTGTACACATCTTTTTTGGACTCTCAAAGTATACATATCCTATAATTCCCTTAGAAGCATAAGGTGTACATATCAGCCCCCTCTCAATCTTCTCTCTTATGAAGTGTCGATCTACTTCCACATGCTTTGTGTGGTTGTGTTACACTGGATTATGTGCAATGTTGATAGATAACTTATTGTTGCAATATACCTTCATTAGACTCTCTATTGTAATCTTCAAATCATTGATAAGAATTTTTAGTTATAGTAGTTCACACGCTCCAAGCTATGGCTCAAAACCCTACTTCTGCTCTCGATCTTGCCATTGTTGGCTGCTTCTTCTGCAAGTGACCAAATTCATCCAAATAGTGCAATAGTTGGAAGTTGATCTCCTATCTATGATTGCGCCTGCATAGTTTGTGTCCTTACATGCTACCAAACACAGACTTGAATCTTTTTTGAAGAGAATTTCTTGACCTAAGTTGGCCTTTAAATATTGTAATATTCAATATATTTCCTAGAGATGAACTTCTTTCGGATCATGCTTAAATTTAATTACTACACTTACTGCATATGATATGTTGGGTCTAGTGTTTGATAGATAAATCAAGCTCTTAACTATTCTTTGATACATCCCCTTATCCACAGGCTCATGTTTAGTTGCATCTGCCAACTTATGATTCTCATCTTTGGGTAACTCCGCAGGTCTATAATTCGTCTTCCTTATTTGAAGTAAATCCATCACTTACTTTTGTTGTGAGATAAAGATTCCCTTTTTTGATTGAGCCGCTTCAATATCCTAGAAGTATTTTAGCTTGCCAAAATCCTTCATTTCAAACTCTTTTGCTAACCTAACTTTAAGAGCTTCTCGTTACTAGTGACAATAATATCATCAATGTACATAATGAGTTCAGTAACTCCCTTTATTGTAGAGTGCTTTAGGAAAAGGTACGATCCTCTTGACTCTGATTATGTTTCAAAGCTGGCATGACCTTAGCAAACCATCTAAATCATGCTATTGGATGCTTTTTTTAGCCGACGCACCATGCCATTTCTTTCTTTACTAAACCTTAGAGGAACTTCCATGTAAATTTCCTTTTCAAGGTCTCCATGCAAATGAGCATTTTTTTTTTTGCTACTTGGATAACCATAGTAGTTCCAGAGCTAATATGTGCAACAAACCTTGACTCTTGAAATGGATACATTTATTAGATAAAAGGTCAACGTGGCTTTTTCCGTTGCTTTGATTCCATATTGAAGAAAAAGAAGAAATTGTATTTCTTATCGAGTATATGCACAAGAGAGCTTTTATAAGCCAGAAGAATCAAGTCAACTTTATAAACTTAGAAAACAATTAAAACATAATATTTCTCTCTTATAATTAACAAACAAATTAGGACAAAATAAAATTGATTTTCTCCTAAAATCAGCAGCCATTTCCTCCTAAATTCCAACAATCAATGCTTTCCAATAGTTTTTACCCAATTTTTTCTCATAAATTTGGTGTCCCTCTATTATTTTTATTCATTTTAATGAATAGTTGATTTATTTGCTTTTCGCTCAGTATATTTTGCTTGATTTGTTGCTTAGTTGTTTGGTTATTTTGACTTTATTCTGTTGGTTAAAAGTTGGATCCAACCTAATATAAAAACCAAATGTAATCCTAGATTCTAAAAACAACTGAATCCATTAAAATATCTAAAATAATGAAGCTAATTTCCTACAATAAGCATGATATTGTCTAGCATCATCAATAAAAAGGCTGCACAAATCCAAGGCATGTTGTTAGGATGACTAGAAAATTCTTTTCTAGATCTGCATGCAGTGACTGATTATTTTGATTTAAAATATTTATAAGTTGTAAGATGCAGCTTCTCATAAATGATTGGCAATTTTCTTTTGTTTCCTTATGGTTGACGTGAAGCATTTCACCTATAATTTTTTTTTTTTACTATCATCTTGCAATTATCCAATAAAAAGTTATGTCGGGATTCTCCACTTATAAGTGTGGGCTTTGCACGATAGTTGATAAATCTTACACAATTTTGAATTGTATTGTTTAATGGTAGTCCAATAATTGAAAGTAATACATGCAGTTGATAAATAATAACCGCAATATAGGGTCTATGGTTTTTGAAATTTTAATTTACCCTTAAACTTCCAATCCTATCTATATAACTCACTTGAGAAGGACATTACGAGCCTAAGTACACTCAAACCCTCAACCTCTAGGAGTTTGACAAGCATGCATGCCATTTGAGCTTTGTTGGCTTATATTTTAGTTCTTTATGAAATCATGGCTAATCTATAGTTTCTGGTAGTATCCTTTCAACATGGCTAAGGCCTTTCCTTAAGCTGATTATTTATTTACTTTTATATTTCTTTGCTGATGTTGTTTGCCTCTTTTGCAGGTACTTTCACGCTGTCTAACCTTGGAACGTTTGGTGTGGATTGGTTTGATGCCATTTGGCCACCTGGAACTGTAAGTTCATATCTTAATTATTAATATTTTCTCCTTTGTGTTATGCTCTGCTTGACTTCTGAGAATAAGTAGGATCTGCTGGATTGAATTGAATATTGCTAGCGAATCTGTCTAATATTAATCATATGGGTGTGGAGGGAGTAATTATGGCAGTTGAAGCTTCGCAGCCTACTGCTGTGGCTAGCAAGGATGGCCGTATTGGCATAAAGAACCAGATGCAGGTAATGAAGAGTTTTTGTTTATAATGATGAGCTGCCTTGGTGAATAACAAAAAAGAAATATTTATATCGTTGTTCTGTTCTTTTGTAAGACGATTATGTTTGAATAGCCAGCCAGCACTTACGTTTGAACTTTAAAATTTTGCAGGTAAATGTTACAGCAGATCACCGTGTCATCTATGGTGCTGATCTAGCTTCATTTTTTTAAACCCTGGCTAAGATTGTTGAGGATCCCAAAGATCTTACTTTCTAGTCCAAGGTTCCTTTCGCACGGTGATGTCCTCATGCCTTTTAGTAGCATGCTCCCAAGGTTCATTTTTTTCAAATCACTTATATTTGATCTTGGAATATACTTGAGATACAAACTGTAAGTGTTTTTATGTGGAGAGCAAGACAAGAATTTCCCAGATCAATAGTTATTCAACTTTATCGGGTTTTATTTCTCTTTAGTCCAGCCTCTTTTTTCTTAATGTTAATTTGAGTATTGCCATTATCTATCCTCATCACCACTTCAGCTGTCAATTAAATTTTGATTTTGGATGTAAATTCTTGCTGTATGAATAAAGTTTCTCTTTGTTTTTAATGTATCCCTATCTTTGATGTATCCATAAAGTTGTAAAGTTACAAAGTGACGACAACGAATCATGTTCGTACATAAAACTTAGTTTAGTTAATTTATATTGTTACCCTTAATGGGTGGTTTTTAAGCAAATTAAGGTTTAAGCTCCAACATCTATAATCTTTTCTTTTTATCTCCTTGCTATTGCAATCTCCGTTGTAAAAGAAAAACAAATGTTCAGTGATAGACATGGATTTCATCTAAGATAATTTATGATTTGATAGACTTGGGCTTCATCTAAAATAATTTGATGGGAATTATTGAGGCTTGTACATAAATAAAACGGGAAAAGTTACCTGCTGGTATTTTCAAGGAAAAAAAGAACAGAAGAGGAGCTTGACTTTTACTCCCAGGCCAGTGACTTAGAGGCCTCTTTATAACTCAATTTTACAAAGGCACTGGTATTTTACAGAACCCAAAATTTGATTTAAGTGTGTATATATATATATATATATATATATATTACATGTGAGAATGCATTCAAATCTAAACATTTCTACATGCAGGTTGCCTAATACTGGTTTTCTTTTCTATGTATTACTGTAATTTGTATGAAACAAAAAAACCAACCAGCCGTGAGCGGAAGGCAACAATGCTTGCTTCACAGCGTTCGGGATCGCGAAGACCCTAGCCCCCCTTTTCCTTGGGCATTCTTGTTAGCCTTGTACTTGGCGGAGTCTTTCTTCTTCAAGTATATCAGCTTCTCTACGAGAGGACTGGGTTGGGCCAACCTATGGTGTACCGGTTGTTATGCCAATAGCAAGACTTGGTAACTAAACAAAATATAAAGGCGGTGGTGGAGTTATATATGTAACCGCTAATGATTTTATGTGACATTCAGGATCATCCATCGCACACTTTTCATCTTTGGCCTTGCTTCTGGTCTAACACTAACACAAGCAAAAGCAACTTTCAACACACCAAGCATCTGGTTTCTCACCACTTGTGATGTTCTACTGATGTTAAGATCAAGGATGTGACCATCCCCCTTATTTGCCCTCACTAACTTACTTAGTACCCACTTGGCTAACTCAGTTCCCTCACTAATTGCTGCTTTTCCTGTCAGCAATTCCTGCAGTACTACTCCAAAGCTGTAAACATTCCTAGCTATTGTTAACCTCATTGTGTAAGCATACTCTGCAAAACCACCATAAATGAGAGAATAATAAAGGTTTCAGACTAAAAAGTAGGTAAATAGAAATTTCTGAATGTAATAAAATCATGCCTTTCATTTCATGTTAGAATTCTTACCTGGAGGAATATAACCTACAGAACCAGCAATTGTGGAAAGGCTTCCTGTACTCTTGGAAGGATCAATTACTTTACACAGCTCAATGTCTCCAACCTGTGGCTCCTTTAAAGACTTAAGCACGATGCTCCTGCTTGAAAGGTCAAGGAGGAGAATTGGACTTGAACTGCATCCATGCAAAAAAGCTAAACCTTGAGCTACTCCAACTGCTATACTGTAACGGCTTGCCCAATCCGGTGAATTTTTTAGGCTTCCATGAAGAATATCATAGAGGGTACCCTTAGGAGCAAATTCATAGAAAAGATACGTACTATCAACTGTCAATACATAGGCCAAAGGTATCATGACGTTTGAATTGCTTAGTTTCCCCAATAACTCTAGCTCTTGCTCAAATTTTTCATGGCTTACCCAATTGGAATATCTTGTCACTCCAGTTAAGCTTCTTAACGTAATAGCTTGCTCCTGATGGCATGATAGATTTGTAATAGGTGGAAAACCTGGTTTTCAGCACAACGTTAGCCGGATTGGCAACCACTTCCATGGCTTTGGTGAAATCAATATTAGATCTGTGGATTGCATTTGCTGTTAAAAAGTTTTCTTGAACAACCCGAGGAGGAGAAAAAAACCTCGCATGATTGTAGTTGCTCGACTTTAACCTTGTAAAAGTGTCTTGCGATCAACAGAAAGATAATCGCAACCACTCCTGCAGCAAGAGCAGCAGCTGAAAATGTAATGATAGTTGTTACAGCAATCGATTTTCATCTTTTAGTTGACAGTGGAGAGCTATTTACTGTAATAACTCCTGGATTCCCACTTTTATTGATAGTAACATGTTGACTGAAATTAGTAACAACTCCATGCAGCCGATTATTGGAAAGTATTAGCTATGTCAGTGAAGACAAGCCAACCAGGAAATCAGGAATTTCACCTGAGAATTTGTTGTTAGAGAGATCCAAAACTTCCAAAGTAGACAATCCAAAAAGAGTCGTTGGAATAGATCCTTCAAAGCGGTTGGTGCTGAGATTCAAAGAAATCTGTAACTTGGGTGGCCTATCGGGAATCCTACCACTCAATCTATTTTCTCCGAGATGGAGTTCTAGTAGAGAATTCAAGTTACGGATGTTATCAGGTATAGAAGCACTGAGATCGTTGAGTTGCAAATTCAGGTTAAGTATCTTTCCACAATTTGAAATCGAAGAAGGCATGGCGCCATTTAGTGAATTCCATCTGATATTAAGTATGGGTAGCATAGTTAATCGTCCAATTTGACTTGGGATTTCACCATCAAGCTTGCTGTGTTGAAGTTTCAGAACCTGAAGATTTGCAAGAGTAACCAACTCCACTGGTAATGCTCCACTCAGCTTGTTCCGAGCCAAGTTCAACAATGCCAAATTTGGGCAAGAACATATTTCAGGAGGTATCATTCCAGCAAAGCTGTTGTTATCCAACTCCAAATACATCAAATTCTGAAGCAACGCAAATCTTGCAGAAGAGATTGATCCATTGAGAAAATTGCTACTCAACCTCAATCTTACCAAAATTTGAGATATGCTTTCAGGTATTGGTCCTTCCAACATGTTATAAGACAAATCCACAGTATGAAAGTTTGGTTGCAGCAGCAACTCCGATGGAATTCCCCCAGTTATTTCATTATAACTAAGGTCTAAAATGTTGAGAACTTTTATGATATTACTAGGAATTGGACTGGTAAACTTGTTTTGAATGGCTGAGAATCGCTGCAAATTTAGGATACGTGGAAGGCTTGAAGGGATTGGCCCACTCAACTGATTGGAAGATAGAATAAGGGTCTGCAATCAGGTAAGGCTGGCAATGGATTCAGGAATAGTTCCAGTAAGTTTATTCCCACTAAGATCAATAAGGATCAAATTCACATACGTCCCATTTACCTGTGAAAATATTCACAAATAGCTGAAGCTGTTCCAAAGCCCTGGATTTTCGAGGCGGCTGGGAACAGAACTTCGGAAAAGATTGAAACCAATGTTTAAACTTTTGAGTGCACTCAAATCATTCAACTGTGAATCAATATTTCCACCCAAAGTATTGAAAGATAAATCCAAGGATTCCAGTCCAGCAAAGTTTTGAAAAGTAGGCAAAGAACCACGCAACTTGTTCTTGCTAAAGTTCAAGCTCTTTAGCCCATCAATCCCTCCACAAGTGTTGAAATATTCAACAGGGATTAACGTGAAAAAGTTGTTGGAAAGGTCAAGAGACTGCAAAGAATGAATCTGGCAAAGCACGGGTAAAAAGGTAGCGTCAGAAAGACCAAACCCGGATAAAGAAAGAGAGATGATGGAGTTGTTGAGGGGGTTGTTGCACGTAACTCCTTTCCAATGGCAAAGATTTGGGTCCTTGGAAGCATGCCAGGGTGAATTGGTGATGCCAAGCTGCTGAGAAATATTGATCAGTATGCTGGTCTGGTTTGAAGCTAGTTGAGAGAAGACAAAAGAAAGTAGAGAGAAGAAGAAATATATGGTGTGAATGCAACTCCTCATTTTAGCTTAGCTGTATAGAAATTGGAAATGTAAGATACACAGCAAGGTATGTTTTAGGTGTAGGTTTTATGGAAATATATGACGTCTGGTTTAAGGTAGCCAAGGGAGGATAATAGCAGAGCAGACTACAGAGAATAAAATGAGAAGAAGTTGGGGGGTGGGATCTGTGAATTTCAAGTGGAATTGATGGGAAAGTGGGGAGAAGAAAGATGTTGGGAGTGGAGTTGACTGACTTACTGCAAATAACGTACATTAGAAATGGAGCAACTGAGACAAATGCCTTCTTTTTTATTAATGACTTTGACTAACTCACTCACAGCTACTTTCATTCCATCAACTGTTTTAAATAATAGGTTGGGAAATCAGAATTGGGATGATGAGATGAGATGAGATGAAAATCATAGTCAATGGAGTGGAAGGAAAAGAGAGAAAAAAAAACAAATATTAGAAGTCTTTGTTTTTAGGGTGGCGTGGGGATGAGAATAAAGACTGAGGAGATCCTCACTTTTGAATGTTACAGTCTGCCTGCAAATTGCAAAAGCAATGAGAGAAAGAAAACGCGTTTCAACGACTTACGCTTTCGGAGTGCTGGTTTATGGTTTAGACTTTAGACCTTGAGCGTCTTCTTCGAACCTTGACTAGGTTTTGGGTTAATTTAATGTTATTATAAAAAAAAGGTTTTATTCCAAAAAGTATAATAAAAAAATATGATTTAAGAATTATTAATTGTTTAATATTTTTATGAAATATTATTGTAAAGTATTGAAATATAAAACAAGTATGTTTAAAATAATAAAAATTTAAAAATTGAAAATAATAAGG
Source organism: Adansonia rubrostipa (assembly GCA_038381775.1). Lineage (NCBI taxonomy): Eukaryota > Viridiplantae > Streptophyta > Magnoliopsida > Malvales > Malvaceae > Adansonia > Adansonia rubrostipa. Next base: position 8,686,802 of record JBBYHM010000027.1, read on the forward strand.
TAATGGCTATTTTTTCTGTTAGATTATCAAATTATAATTTTAATTATAAAAATTATTTGTTTAATATTGTGTTTGCAGTAAATATAGCATTTGACCTTTTTGTGCTTACAATAATACTAAACAAAGTCTTCATTTTCTTTTATCTATTTTTTTATAAATATTTTTCAACTAAAAGTATCACAAAATGAAATTATGAAAACACTAGAATTAAGCCCCCACTTGGCAAGGGTTTTTAAAATTTTCAATTAATTAATGATAAATTATTTTTAAATAAATTTTTATTAAATAATTATTTATTAATTTTTTAAAATTTTAATAATTTTAATATATTTATATTTTGTTAATTATGAAAATTAAATTTTTGATAATTGCTATTTATAAATTATATTACACAAATGCATTTTTAAATGATATCTGTATGTATTTAAAAATATATTAAGCCTTATTTTATAGTCTATATTTTATTTATAAGAGATAAAAAATAATAAATGAAAAATAAAAGTAATAAAATCATTATTTTTGTTTTATTCTTTCTTTAGGTCGACCTAGAAAAAATAAAAAGAAAAGAAAAGAAAAACTAAAAAAAAAAAAAACTTACTAGCGAGTGAAGGAGTTTAACATGTCTATTATGCTAATTAACTATGTTATTTAAAAATAAATTAAGTTTTTTTGACAATTTTCTTAGTATGCAAATCAACTCTTAGTGTCAATATATGGGCAAATCAACTCCTACCAGTTCAGATATAAATCTTAGTGTCAATGTATGGGCAAACTCAATAAATACATCATATAAAAATAAGGTAAAAAACTAAAAATAAATAATAAAAACTTCTTTTATTTTTTTCGAAGTGGGTTCGATAGATATCCTAAATCGATAAACAAGTGAACATGCAAATCAACTCTTTCAAATAGATCATTTAAAAATAAAATAACAATTAATGAAATACATTTCTTATTTTTACTTTTTCCCAAGCAAGTTAGGTGTGGATTCTAAATTGACCAGCGAGATAATATGCGAACAAAATTTTTTCAAGATATCATTTAAAAAAATAAATTAAAATTAAAAAATAACAAGAAGTAATGCAATAATTTTTGTTAAAATTTTTCCCTCAGCAAGTCGAATATGGATTTTAAATTGACATGTAATTAAACATATGGTCCAACCTCTTTAAATATATCATTTAAAAATAAAAATAATTTATAAAATAAAATTCTTATTTGAATTTTTCTCCAAATGGTTTGGGTATAGATCTTAAATCGACTCGCGAATTAATGTGCAAATCAACCCTTTTAAATATATCATTAAAAATAATAAAACTTAAAAGCAAAAACCTAAAAATAATTAATAAAATAATTTTTTTTTAATTTTTCTCAAACTAATCTATTATGAATCCTAAATCGATAAGTGAATTAATATGCGGACCAACTTTTTTAAATAATCATTTAAAAATAAAATAGAAATAAAAAACTTAAATCTAAATATTTGAGAAAAACAACAAGAAAATAACATGAAACACAAAATGAATAAATAAATGGACCAAAATCTATAATATTAATAAAGTCCATGACCGAGTTTAGTGTCGTTGAATCAAATGATAACAATTCAATTAGGAAAAGACAATAAACCCAAATAAATTATTAGAATAAATATAAAATTAAATGTTTATGCATCGTTTCTCTTGAAATAATTATTAAATATTTATTTTTCACTTGGAAAAAAATTATTCACTATTTATTAAAAAACTACCCACCTCTACGTGAAAAGAAAAAAAGACCTACTTTTTATTTGAAAAAACTACAAATCTTTTACAATTATTATTTGTTTAAAAAAATCACCCACTTTATGTTTATGTCAAATTATAGTATAAAAATAAATAAATATACATATTTAAATATTACCTTTCCTTCCTTTCTTATCTTTTTCCCTTTTTTTGAAAAAAAAAACTAAAAAACAAAATACATAAAAAATAATCTAAATATTAGAAAATATCACTTGAGTTCCTATGGGTCAAAAGATTTGACCATTATCATTCAAGAATATAAAATGGTTTTAATAATACTTTTTATAATAAAGTAAAAGTGAGACAAATTTATTAAACAAAACCGTGAACTTTTAATTGAAAAATTATAGAATATATATTTTTATTGATTAAAAATGCTTTTTATATTCTAAGGCAAATGCCTCTTTATACAAAAGATTGATTTTTTTTTTCAATCTTCTATTCATGGTTCTATGATGAGAGTTCTCCAGTAGGAAGTTGCAATCAAAAGTTTATAACGATATTTTTAATACTAGTTGGTACTGTCAATCTATTTAATTGGCTTACAAAATAGAAACCATCAACATAAGTTTGAAAACTCCAAATAAACTATGGAACTCTATCCTGGATTGGTTAACATGACATGCTTAACATATCCGTTGGTTTGTAACTCAACAATTGTGCCCTGCATGTACATTTTTGTCACCTCTAACCATCTAAGCAAAACCTTGTATGATTCTCTCAATCACCAAAAATTTTTGCAATAACTTTTTGATTTGCCTTTCAAGCTTTCTGATATGAGATTTTTTATAAGAATCGACTTTGAATTCTCTCAACAATTAGGGAGATAAGCACATCAAGTTTTTCTCTAGCCATCTAAAAATGCAAGAACATATTATTGTAGAGTCTAACTTCTAATGCTTTTGTGTAAAGCTAGATTTACACAACTGTAAGGTCCTTTATATTCTGTAATCTACCACATACTCGACTTCTTGCTAAAATGGCCCTAACTCTTTAATTATGGCTATCACCAAATTGAAGGCATTTAACAATTAGCCTCACGTGTTAAACTCCATAACGTCAAAGGTTTGATGCCTTTTAAGAGAATAATGCTTCAACACTAATGTCAATGCCTCTTTTATTGAAAATTGCAAATCAAAACCTAATTATTCTTCTTCTTCTTCTTATTCTTTTTCTTCTTTCATCCAGTTGCTTGAACTATCTAATATAGGGGAAAAATCAAGTTACTTAATGCATCCAAGTTGATCAGTGAGAAATGGAAACTTGAAGGCACAAAAAGAGATTCACGACTTGGAGTCATAATCAAGATTTAGGAACCATTGAGATCGTAGAAGATGAAAAGTTTAGTATTATGATGCCTTTTTCTACATCAAATTTCTCTTCTAAATTAGTAATTAAATTATTACCCTTAGTTAACTCTCATTAATCATCACTTGAGTCAAACAAGGCATATTTGATTATTGGGTTATCTAAACAAGAAAACATTCACACTTCCATGCAATTGGATGGGTACTAGAAAAACTATCTTCAAACGCAGTTTCAGAAGCCATTTACAGATTTACATTGTCTTTACTTGTTTCCACTTCAATATACAAATCCATAAAATCCTAGTTTGGATCTCTATCATACCCCTCTATATTGAAAGCAAGATCATCACCATCTTCCAATTTAATAAGTATCTATTTAACAGATTTATCATCCTATCGTGAAAATCGTAATCCAATAGTTGACAAAAATTAGTTTGGTTGAAGTTTAAACTTTGAATGAAATTTTCTTTTCAAACTAGCTAGCATAGTATCGTGTTTGACACTCAAAATCTTAGGATTGGGATTATCAAAACTTATACCATTCAAACCCTCATATATCTTTCCATTATATATCAACGTAGTATGAGATTTTACGATTATAAACCTTCAATATAACAACAATAAGATAACAACAAACACATAATTAATCCACCCAAATATTCCTTGCTTATTTCACACCATAATAATTAATTAAAAAATTTTATTAAACATATTAAACCCTAATTTCAAATAATAATAAAGATATATATAGTAAATTAATGAATTATTTTCATATTTTTTTTGTTCCTAAACAAACCAAATAATCAATCCATAATAACAAATGTTAACCCTAAACAATTATTTATCTAAAATAATTTTTCACAAATAATTTATTACGAAATTTATTAATATTAAATTTTCACACAATAATAATAACAATGTTAATAATTTAAGCAAAAATAAATTCTAAATAATAAATAATTTAAATTACCAAAATATATATACATTAAATTCGATTTCCAAAGTGCTACTTCACGCATCTGCAATCACTGCTATAGTAAAGCATGTCATGCCTCGTAAAATTCATTAATATTTATATTAAATAAAAAATAAAATTTAATGTGTGAAAATGTCAAGCTAACTTTTTCATGTAGGAAACATAGTGCAGCTAACGTTTCCACATTAGAGATGTTAGTGTTTTTGATGTTTTCATGTTGGACCTGCTTAATGCTTTTACACTTTCTCAATGGACATGCCAATCAATTTGATGTTTTCTTACTTGACAAAACAACATTATTCTAATAATTTGTTAACACATAGCATTATTTTGAAATATTATTTTAAAACCAAGGGTAATTTAACCAAGTAGTCAAATAATCGAACCTAGTCTTGTATTTTAAGGGTTATGGTAACATCATATGATCATAGTGATGAATATCTTTAGTCGCGATGTTAATGAGGAAATGATTACTTTTAGCATTATATTTTTAGGGTTATGATAACATGGTAGTGATGAAGATCTCTAATGGATGGGCAAAAATATGGTTCCTACTAGTTTCATTTTCTTAAGCATCTTTATTTCTAACTTCTGAATTATATTTTTCCTTTTTTTTTTTTTTTGCATCTTGGACATGGGTTTGTTTTATTGGTAATTAGTAGCTAATCCATAAGCATTTAATGATTATGCACTTATGTTGTCATGCTGTTTATATCGTTGGACATGCTGTAAATATTTATGAACTTACATATCAATATTCAGTGTAGTTCTATGGAAGCTAGATTTCTACTTGAATATATAACTCATTATTGTTAGGGCTGCTGAGTGAGAATGTTTAGCAGATTGTGAAAAGGGCTTTGGTATAAGAGCATAATAAGGTTTTTAAACTTGTTAAGCAAATGAAATTTTTGAATAATCCATATTCAAGCCATTCTATTCTACTCTATTTTAATTTCATTTTGAAATTAAAAGTATATAATATTCTCACATTGGCCTATGCTTTATTCTTTGAATTATTTTTTTTTCTTGCGTAAATATTTATTATGCATGCATGATTCTTTTTTTATCTTTTGATCATAGTAGTAGTAGTAGTAGTAATAATAATAATAATCATAAATAATGAAATAAAATGAGCTTAATGGTTTGTTTGATGGACTATTTCATCCATCTTTATGTATTCTTCTGTAAATGATTGTGTTACATACATACATGCATACATACATGTGTACTTCAAAATCATATTAATTTATAAACTACTATACAATATAGTTACATGGAAAATATAATAATTTAATTAACATAACAATCTTTCCCACCAGTTGTTAACCTTGAAAAAATAATGATGATAATGATGATGATGATGATGATGATGATGATGATGATGATAATAATAATAATACAACAAAAAATTTTAGGTGTAATAAGCAGTGTAATAGTATTGGTGCTTCATTACCTGTGGATGAAGCAATGAATGTAAACAAATAACAATGAAAGCAAAAGCAACAAAAGCTAGCAAACTATATACACTTAATGCAAGGCAAGGGACTGCCGCAAGACAGAGCCATGCTCAACATCAATCTTCATATCCATTTTGAACTAAAGGAAGCCAATTTCATCATACCATATCAACAACCACTACTATTGCAACTTGTGGACATTCTTTACCATGCAGTGCCAAGGATGGGTGTACAAAAAATTTTGATATTTAAACATCAATGATCATTAAAATGCAACATAAATTTACATCATTGCCTGTTGCCAAACATTTTGCTCATTGTTTGATCTATGTCGAAACAACTTAGCTACGCCTCTCCTCTCACAATCCTATAATGAAAGAAAACATGATGATTTAAGATTAATTTTAGTTCAATTTTAAAATCCATAGCCACTTTTTGTCATAACTCATCACCTTGAACATGTTTAGATAAAATTTTTTGTCAAGATTCATCCTTCTCAATATCTGGTACATATATGTGAAACTTAGCTGATCAGGGGGAGTAAATCGCTCAACCTCATTGAACCAAAGATATAAGAACGAATGTTACATTGGAGTGCATGCTCGAACAATAAATGAACCTTCAGGGACATCTACATACACAAATAGCACACATTACAAACAATATAGTAACTGCCAAAGAACCCAAAGGTGTTTGTGTATATGCATATGATTACAACCATCTAAATGCACTCGAGTGTACATCTTTGTAAAAAATTCTTACTGCTCGGAAAAAGCTTGATAGGATCTGAAGAGTTGAATCTTTTTAACCCATCAGCCTAATAGAAATCAAATTGTTCATTGATGACTGTATGATTATACTTGTTGAGCTTCTTCTTTTGCACAACCTTCTTCTAGATACAATGTCAGTCGTGGTGATTAGAAATAGCATGCTCATGACCCTTTCACCATAAAAAGTACTCCAAAAGTTGTAAGGGATCACGCTGTAGGTGTAGTTTGCTATCCAACCAGATCGAGTACCTGAGACCAAAAGAATTAAGCAATAAATGTCAATCCCATTCATATAATATTATCCAAAAAATAGATAATTATAGTAAGTAACATACCATCTTGGAGCTAGAATTAAAAGATATCCAACTAAAGGATAATAAAATTGGCTGAATATTTGTGCTTTACTTAGAGCAAGTTATCTTAAAAGACAACTTCACTCATGAAAACGAAATGACAAAATGTTGAATAAAAAAGTAAATAGAACATTTAGTCAGGGTTGGACTATTTAAACCTAATAATATTTGACCACAAAACTATATATATCATAAAAAAAATAAGAAAATCATAAACTAAGTAATACAAATTTTGAAACTAAAAAAAAAAATCAATAGGTGCATAATAAAATAAAAATTTCTAAATGTCAAGTTGAAACCTTACAGAAGGAAATAATAGTCAATGTGGTAACGATTTTGGTATCTTACCTATTCTACGCATATTAGCATATGGACAACCACTATATTCCATAAACCAACAAAACCACCATCAGGCAATTAACCTTTTGAATAAAGTGTATGTGTTGTGACTTCATCCATAAACATAACAAAGCAAAAATGTTTCCTCTACAAATGATTAACCTAAATTAACATAAAATAATAATTTAAATCATAATTTTCTCAAGTAATTCAAAGATATATATCACAAGCGCAAAAATGCTATGCATGATAAACCCTAAAAGAATATATGCTTGTAAAATATATATGAATGAAACTATGCAGAGAAATAATCCAACAAATACAAAATGATGATTGATAGAAGTTGTGGTTCCTTCATCTCAATTAGATTCTGTGCCACTCATCTGAACAGGGTAGGGGCTTTTGGTTATAGAGTATAGCAAAATGATTATTAAGATTTTATAATCATGTCCTTACCAAAGGTCAAGGAAAAAGTGACTTTAAATTGTCTCACACAACCTCCAGAAAGGTTTGTTAAAATATTACTACTAGGCATTTAAGAACTTTATGCCTTAGAAACAATATAAAGTTAGTTTACAATTATCAAATCTTGCCTGTATGGCAATATCAGCCACTCGTGGTTTTGGATCTCGATTATCCTCATTAAGTCCACCACCAAGGACCTCAACCGCCAATATATTCTCTTTGTCAGAATTGAAGGTAAAACTTCAATCTCAATATATCTTATTCATGATGAACATCCTCTAGAGAACTTTTATACAATTTACATTGTATAGGTTATTGAAAAATAATATCTGTTAGTTTAAGAATCCCGTAATTTTAGGGATTAATATCTATCTACAGCTACTGTATATTTATAGCTAAAATCCTGTAGCCACTGTATATTTATAGCTACTTGGATATATACTTCTAAAAACTTGCAACATTTAGACCCTTAGTGAACATATCAGCCAATTGCTTCTCAGGAGAGACAAAGGGTATGCAGATTATTCCACTTTCAATTTTTTTATTTTATAAAATACTGATCCACTTCAATATGCTTAGTCTTGTCATGTTGTATAGATTATGAGCAATATTTATAGCTAATTTGTTGTCACAGGATAATGTCACAGGCTCATTCCCTTTAATCTTTAGCTCATTAAGTAATATCCTCAACCATAATAACTCACATATGCCCTGTGCTATTGCTCTAAACTCTGCCTAGCACTTGACCTTGTGACAACATTTTGTTTCTTGCTCTTCCATAAAACCAAATTTCCTCCAAGGAAGGTATAGTACCTTGATTTAGACCTTTTATCTATAAGTGATGCTGCATAGTTTGCATCTATATAAACTTCTAATGCTACCCTTTTATTCCTTTAGAATAGAATTTCTTTTCCAAGATTGCCCTTGATGTAGTGCAACACCTTATAAATAACTTATAGTTGTATCTCCTTCAAGTATGCATAAATTGGCTAACCACATTCACAACATATGCTATGTCTAGTCTCATATATGAAAGATAGATGAGTCTACCTACCAATCTCTAATACATCTCTCTGTCAAACATAAGATTATCTAGTGCTTCCCCAAACTTATGGTTTGGATGAATACGAGTGTTTACTAGATTACACGCTAGCTTTCTTATTTCTTTCAAGAGGTATGACACATGTATTGTGAAAATAAAGATACTAGTTTTCAAATAAGCCACCTCAATCCCTAGGAAATAATTTTAGTTTCCCTTGTTGCTTTATCCCAAACTTATTGTTTAGATAGTGCCTAAGTTGCTTTTGTTCACTTGCATCATCCTCGATATTATATCATCCATATATATCAGTATTGCTATCATGCCCCTTATCATTGAATGTTTGATAAACAAAGTATGATCCCCTTGACTTTATTGATATCCAGCATCTATAATAACCTTACTAAACCTCCCAAACCAAGATTTTAGTGACTGTTTTAGCCCATACAAAGCCTTTTGTAGTCTGCACATCTTGTTGATTCCTAGCCTTTTTTTGAAACAAGATGGAATTTCCATGTAGATTTCTTCCTTGAAGTCACCATGGAGAAAGTCATTTTTTACATCATATTGCTGCAGGTCCCAATTAAGATTTGCTACCAATGACAGTAGTACCCTTATAATGTTTATTTTTGCTACTGAAGCAAAAGTTTCTTGATGTCTATTCCACAGGTTTGAGTATACCCTTTTGCCACCAACTTAGCCTTCTATCTCTTAAGCCTTCCATTAGCTTAGTATTTCACTTAGAACACCCACTTACAGCCCACTAACTTCTTTCCTTTGGGTAAATCTATGATTTTCCATGTTTTATTCTTTTCCAAGACATCCATCTCTTCTTTCATAGCATTCTTCCATTCCTTTTAGGGCAATACCTCGGACAAGTTTTTAGGAATGGCTATAGTGTTTAGGCTTCAAAGAAAAAATTTATGATTTGGAAAATAAAATTTGATAAGGGATACAAGGGATTTTTTTCTAACTGCAATGGGCAAGTCAAGATTAAAATTTTCAGATTAGGAATTAGTTTCAATCACAGTAGTTACCTCATTTCCAAGATTAGGGGAAGAATCTTGAACATGTGTTAGAGTAGAAACGGGAGCTTTGCTTCTTGATTACACATGTTCATATCTCAAGTGTCATCGATAGGATTGGTTTTTTTCATAAGGTCAGATGATGGCTCAGATCTATTTTGTGTAAGGTTAGACATGTCATGGTTAAGAAACAAATTAGTTTTAAGGTGGATGAGACTCAGACTCAGACCTGTTTTGGATCCCATATGGTAGCTTAGATGGTAAAAACAAAGGTGACAAAAAAAATCATTGTCCTTGTCTTCCAATAAACTCTCCCCGTGAAGATAAGTTTGGGAAAAGAATGGTTTTTCCTCTTCAAAGTAACATCGACAAATGTAGAAAACTTTTTTGTGGCTAGGTGGTAGCATTTGTATCTTTTTAGGTAAGAGCATAGCCTACAGATATACATTTAATAGCTCTAGGATCTAGTTTCCCCTATTGTTATTATGGATATGAACAAAAGAAGTGCAGCTAAATATCCGAGGGGTAAAACCATTTGAGGTATATAGGCCTGTGTAGAAGTGTGAGAGGCTTTGCATTAATGTCTCGAACTCTAGGGACTTAGAGGGTAATCTATTTATAAGATATGTTGTTATTAGAACAGCTTCTCTCCAAGACATGTTAGGTAACTTTATTGAAATAAGAGCTCTTGCGGTGGTCAACAAATGGCTAATTTTCCTTTTAGCAAGTCCATTTTGTTGTGGGTGTTGACATAAGAAGACTTATGTATGATTCCTTCTTTTTCAAAGTAAGTTGATAAGGTTTGATTAAAGTACTTTCTAGCATTATTAGATCTAATTTTCTTAACTTGTACCCCAAATTGGTTGTGAACCATGCCAAGAAATTTATGAAAAATAAAGCTTACATCAAATTTGTATTTTAAAAGATATACCTAAGTTATCTAAGTACAATCATCAATAATAGAACAAACCATTTCAACCTTGTCATATTTATAATAGTAAAATGTCCCCATATATTAGTATGGATTAAAGAAAAAGGCACCAAACTTCTTTTATTAATAATAGGAAATGACACTCGTTTGTGTTTTGTATATTCACATACATTACAATGGAATCCTCTCATATCTAATCCTTCAAAGAAGCTGGGAACATAGTTTTTAGAACCTTAAAAGAATGATGACCAAATCTGTAGTAATAGAGCAAATGTCTTTATTGGAAGTAGACAAAAATGATAGGTATAACCATCTTTGACACCTTTTGATGGAATTATTATCTCAAGATAATATAGCCTAGCTTTCTCCTCAGCATGTCTAATCATCTTCCCCGTGTTCTAGTTCTAAAAGATATAATAAGTAGGGTAAAAAATGAAGTATAGTTCAGGTCATAAGTTAACTTCTGAATATAGACAAGATTTGTGGACAATTTAAGGACATGAAGGACATTCTTGAGGATAAACTTGGGTATGATTTGGACATCCACCATACATGTTATGGTAGTTAAAGACCCATTAGCTACTAGGATCTTTCTATTACTAGCACAAGGAGTGTAGTTTTTAAATTTAAAAAAAAAATATGTGTCATTTAGTCTGTAGCTCCTAAATCAATAATCCAGGAGTTTTAGATGTTTTTGTCTGAGGCATTTATACTATGAGGGACAATACATTTCCTTAAGAGTACCATCAGTATTGGATTTGCCTAAGGAATTAAGCATATTTTTAACTCGTCCAATATCCTTTTTACTGAATTCCTCGTTCTTAACAATGGGTTTTAGGTCGCTTGATGGTAGATGACCTTGGCTTGACCTTTTTTTTTTGTCTTCCTTTATATGCTCAGTCTTGGCTTATCATACTAAGTTTCCCGTTAAGTTTCCAACACTTTTCCTTGGTATGTCTTGGCTTTTTATAGTAAGTAAACCAGAGACATTCCTTTTGATCCTTCTATTGAGACCCTAGCCTTGACAATTCTGCCTTTCCATTACCTTGTACCATAGAACTCTAGACCTTTGTCATCATGGTAGACGTTTCTTCCACCTAACTATCTAGCATGACTCCCTTTCGACTTTTTTTAGCCTGAATCAAAGAGATAGCCTTATTAAGATTTAGAACTTCCTCTTTCTTGAGAATCTACGCTCAAACTTGATCAAATTCCATATTCAATCCAGCAAGAAAGTCATAGACCCATTCCTTCCAGATAAAGTATTTTTAGGATAGCAGTAGCTTCTAAACATTGGGTAGTGATGTATTAGTAGTCGTCAAGCTCCTGCCATAGACTTTGAAGGGAATTAGCATACTCAATCACAGATTTGGTGCCTTACTTCATTGCGCGAGCTTTAACCTTGATCTCATATATTTGCACAGCATCCCTGACCTTAGAATAGGTTTGTTTTATTATATCCTAAACTTCTTTGGCTGTAAGCAAAAACATGTAAGTATCACTTATCTCAGGTTTCATGGAATTCTAAAACCATGATAAAATCATGGAATCTACTTCATCCTATGCATTGAATTTTGAATAATCTTTCTTCGGATTGGTTCCTAGTAAATGACTTAATTTCCCTTTCCCTTGAGGTAGGCTTAGATAAACTGGGACCATTTAAGGTAATTTTTTTCGTTCAATCAATACATGATTAGATGCATTATAGGTCACCGATTGGTGGATTAAGTGTGACTTCTTCATTAGACACCATAAACTTAGCCATCATTGGTTGGAGTAAATTTCTAAGAAAAAATGGCAATTAAGGCCAAAAAAAATGGGTAAAAAATTAGCTATGAAGGCTAAATAGAACAATTTTTAGAAAGAACCAAATGGCTCTGATACCATGTTAGAATTGAAGGTAAAATTTCAATCTCAATATATCTTATTCATGATGAACATCTCCTAGGGACCTTTAATACACTCTACATTACATAGGTTACTAAAAAGATAAGATCTGTTAGTTTATAAATCCCATAATTTTAGGAATTAATATCTATCTACAAGTAGTGTATATCTTATAGTTAACATCCTATAATTAAGATCTTAATTTATCCTAATCTATAATTCAAATTTTTACAGCTAATAATTTCTCTAACAATTTTCATCTTTATTTTCAAGCTATCTAATACCTTAGCTCTAGAACATAATCATGTCACCACGACATTACAATCTCTTTGTTCAACATTCTGATTAGGATAACTTAATGGTTATGAGAATAGTAAATACAATATGCTTATTTGACAACAATTTAAAAGACAAGGTTTTACTTGGCGGATAGGAACTTAATAATCCCTACATAATGAAGCTTGTTGGAAAGATAATCATAGCTAAGGTTGAGGGTGGGGATTTGAAAGGCTGCAAGTATGAAGCCTAATCACTGCTTTTAACCCAAATTATTGTAGTAAATACAATGTTTGTTTGGAGGCAACTTTGCTAGTTTAAAGGTTGAACAAAGTAATAAAATATGGGAAATGAAAGAATGCATATGGAGCCTACTCCATCTTCTTCTGTGAAAGTTCTTTTTTCTTTGTTTACTTTCCTTCAAATGTTTTCATTATTTAACCGCATTTTTTGTCTCTGAATTGATGCAACCTTCAATATTCAAGAAACTTGGAAATTACCATGGAAAAAGGAAAAATAGAAATTGGCTAATTTTTACAATAAAGTCACAAATCTAATATAGACATCAACATATCATGTGCACAAACAACTAAAATCAATGACACCTAAAAGACTAGGAGAAGCATGAGTTAAGATAGTCTATCAAAAAGAGATAACATGAAGGAAGAAGATATGAAAGTACCAAATTAAAGCTTCACAAGGGAAAGGAAAGAAGAATAATAAAGTGAATGAAAACTTATTTCTCGTCCTATATGGTTAGATACACATGTATGTGCGCAAGAAATTCTAGATAAGCATCATAAAAGTGCTTATTAACTAACGACACAAAAGCTAAAGGTCATGTCAGGTTATCACAAAGTCATTGCAACCAAATGCATTCATCATAAACAGTATTGCTCAAGTCCAAATTAAGACTGGCTTAAAAGAAAAAAGAAAGAAAGAAAGAAAAAAATAACAGATAGAAATGCACATCTACTTTTAAAAACTAAGATGCAAACCTTTTTAATTCAAACTCAATAATAAAAGACAATGAGACTATGTTGTATTATCAAAAAAAAGACTATCTCCATACCATTTTGCCAAAGGTGTCCTCAAGCAATTTGAATTTCCAAAAAAAGCAAGAGATGACAAAAATGTGGAACTTGCTAATATAATTCACATCATCTTCTGTCAAATCAAAGCTAGTACTTGGATATCCTTCTGGTTCTCTAACAAACCCATAATTTATCTATTTGTCATGTGCCAATAAAGATGCCTAGCATTCTTGCAAACTCTAGTCCCTAGCAAATCTAGGTATATATTGTTCTTCTCATTCATGCTGCTCCTCTATTTCTGTATATTGTAAGGAAAGTCATACAAATTTTTAACTTTCTAAAGGCTCTACAATGTGTGTTGAATTTAATAACTTTAACTCACAATAGCCTAAGATTTAAAAGTAAAATATTACTCAAGAAGAAAAATAAGTAAATATAAGGAATACACAGGATTCAAGAGATAAATAAACAAGAACAGTTAGATCTATAAATTCCATAAGGACCTTTATTCTAAAGAAGAAAGAGGCCTGTAATGGTGTACAGGATTGATACAATGAATCTAACTACATGGAATTTAACCACTTTTTGCATGCTTAGTCAAGCATATGTTTTGTTATAATAAAATGTTAAGATAAGTTTATCCATCTCTCGATCCAATCTATCTCGTTTAGGATGACTAGGAAAAGAGATAGTATTCTAAAAAGGGATTGTAGCTAGAAAGAATAAATAGCACTCATTTCCAAGTGTGTACTTATTAATAAGAGAAGAGACTCGAGATTAAAGCAATATTTGCCAAATAAGAGCATTTCAACAGGATGAATCTTGGTAAAACTACATCAAATCAAAATAAATTAATTTTAATGACGTTATAATGGATATTTTAATATTTCAAGTCATGATATTAAATTTAATTTTAGAATTAAAGTTAACAGAATAAAGGCACTGTTATTTATGGAAATAGAGGTTATTAAAGGCATTATACTCCTTATATAAACCAAAAAATATGCGTACAATGCAACCTCAAGGTAGGTCCCCTTTGCACCATTTGGTGTTTGACAAAAGTGCAAATTTTTGTAGCATGGACTCTTCAATAATGGCTCTTGTGCCCTTGTCTAACACTTCATCAATAGGATAGAATAGAAAATAAGTGTACAATAGTTTATATGGATTCACCTTTTTCCTGGTTTAACCCATAAACTTACTCCCTTATTTCTTTTCAGCTTTCCACTTTTAATTTTGTATTCTTAATATTCAACTTCTCTTGAATAGCACCACTAATCCTCTAGATTGTTTGAACTAAAGTTGATATAGTAATTAGAGATGATTAAAATTTGATTGGTGGTATAGGCAGTGTCAAGGCTAAAGCTATGGCGATTGTTGTATTTAAATATAATTACAATGATATAAATAATGTTTTAATGAAATTAGTTAAATCATACAACATATTTAAATATAAAGAATTTATCCAAACTTATATGAATAAATAGCCAAAAATAAACATATTTATATATGGTATTGCATCATTTGCATTTATATATCTTTATTTAAGACATTGCTATAAGATATATCCACAATCCATATGTAAATTTTAATCCTTTCTAGACAACTTTAAAAACAAAAGATAACTCAAAGACATATTAGTATCAGATACCAATATTTGAGTCCATCTAACCTAACTTCAAATAACAAGGCCCATTAAAGGTACATCATAACTAGATCTAGCAATTTTGGACGCAATATAAAACATGACATGTTTAACAAACATGAAAACAATGTAATAAAAACAATATGACAAGTTTAATACATGTATAGTATTAGTGTTTAGGATTTTGACACATTTGATTATTTTTATTGTGTTTATGTTTATACAGCTGATACAAAGAGAAAAAAAAAACATGCACGACATGCATACATGGATCATTAGGCCTAATCATGATTACAATCCATAAATAGGGTCTTAAATAGCATTTCTTATGGCACATCAAGATATAAAGAAATATTAAAAGAAAAGCATAATAAAAAAAGAATGTCTACACTGGGTAAAACCCATGTTGCTCTGATTCTTCATTTTTCTTCAAGTACACGTATCCGACAACCATGTTCAACAAATATCTAAACGTTGACATAGGGATATGATCCTTGAAGGAACCTCCAATATAGGAAAATCTTGGAAAAAAATTGAACATACCATGTCAGACACATACCCATATTTGACACTCACACTTAAATCCAAATAAAATGAGATAAAACTTTTAAATATGCACTGAATTATTTTTACTTTATATCTGACACTCACACTTGAAGATGAATAAAATAACATAAATCTTTTAAATACGCTTTGAATTATTTTTACTTTACTTTTAAAGTATTAAAGAGACCTGATATTGTTCAAAGTCACAACAACTTAAAATTTATAGATTTCTATCACATATATTGTCCATGGTACTCTACTAGATAAAATTAGGTTACGTACTTAGATTGCCTTTCGAAGAATGATATTTTCTTCCTTTTTTTTCGGTGCTTTATTTGGTATTTTCTCAGGCAAAGGTTTAATATTTCTAGACCATTAAGAATAAAGAGTTTTGATTTACCAGATGCAACCTTACCAAGATCTTGTGTTCTTCGTATGAACATTATTGAGAATTTAAAGCCCTAAGAATTTATTTGGTATGAAACAGTGGAGGATTTATGTATTTAAGCATCCATCTCTCTTTTTCACACTACTCTAAAAATATATATATACTTCATGCATTTTGTGTAGTTCATCACAAACAACCCATATTGAATGCCAGCATTATGAAAAAAAATTAAATAGACTCATAAAATTTTCTTTTTTATTTCTAAAATTTGAAGGAAACTAATTATTATGCCATCTCACCTAAACTTTACAGCTCTGCTTTAGTATTAAATATTAATACAAATGTTAGCAAAGAAAATAAGGGCCTTAGCCTTCTTTAAGGCTACTTTGTGATTGAGTTTTAGGTAACTGCTTTTTTTGATTTGTGTACTTTCTATAAAAAAGATTTAATTGTGATCTTAAGAATCAACAGTTCTGAAAGTGTGCTGGGCCATAGCTCTAATTTAGATGACACATTATCAAGAATTTAAAACTCTAAAAAAAAATCTTTGGTATAAAGCCATTAAGAATATCTGTTCTTAATCTTCCATCTCTAATTTCTTTTAACTCTTAACCTTCTATTCATACTTCTATTCCTTTGAAGCAAATAGGATTTTCATACAAGCCCCACCAAATGAATCCTAAACCTTAAAATTCTTCTAATCCTAATCATCCAAAATTTTTTTCATATCAAACCATAAACTTACTTCTATCTTATCGGTGAAGAAAATATACACAACACTAATTTTAAAACAGAATAACAGTCTAAAATTTAAGCACTATTTTGTTATCTTGAAATTAGTTGAATATAATATGCGTAGATAGACAAGTCTATGTACGTCCACAGATGTGTAATGACGTCTGACATGTACAATAAAATAGTAGAATTACCTAAAAATTTAGAGCACCTTGGTTTTCTTTTTGAATCTGCCCTTAAACTTTTTCCAGATTTATGACCAAGGGAACCAACATGATGAGAATTAGCATCAACATTATCAAAATCTTGAGGGGCCTCTCTAAACAAAGTGGATTCTTCCCTAACCTATTTGAATACAATATTATCATTGGTTTTAGCATTAAAGAAAGTAAAGGACTCTTCAAGATTTTCATCACGAGATTTTGTTTCATTTAGAATATCCTCTTTGCATGTCCAAAATCATCATAATCTTCCATTCGACTATCACTGGAATTAATGTCATCAATATAATGGTTATCAGCATCATCAACCTTATCATGCATTCTAAAGTCCTTACTATCAGAGAGCTGATAGCTATTACCATGGTCATTTTGTGATTTGCCCCCATTTTTCAAAGATGCCTCCTATTTTGCTTCATGCATTTTTAATTCATTGCATCCAGCTTCATTCTACAACTCAACACCTCGACAATCCAGATCCCTATCAGCATATAGGGAAGCCTTCTTCTCATTTTTCTCTTTCTTAGGAACATGGTCACCATCAAAAGATTCAATGTTAGAATCCATAATATTGTTCTCCACCACGTCCTCATTGTATAAACATTCTTTCTCCTATCATCTCTATCATGAATCATGGCCATATGCTACTAATCCGTTGCCAAAATTAAGGATTTTAATACTATCCATTCTTTTCACATTTGTGAGGAAATTAGAATCAACCTTTAAATCATCATCCACAGAATGATAACTACTTTTGCACCAATAAATATCTAGTTAATAACTTGCCCTAGGAGCTGAAAAAAGTTGCTACCATGAAGACTAAAGAAAGAGAAGATAGAGTTGGCAAGAAGGATGTGAAAGGTGGCAACAGAGGAGAAGGCGATTGTTTAGATGATTTGAAAGAGACAGTCACTAAGAAAATGGTGGAAAATGAAGCAAATAAGGAAGTTGGTGGCGACGAAGAAGAAGATTCCCTCTGATAGTGACATTACTGATTTAAGTAACTTCATAGTTAAAAGAAAAGTGATTTTTGACCATCAAATTTGACTCTTTTTAGCAAAAATATTGATTACATTTTATTTATTAGGTATTTTTTTGGTGTTTTCTTGTTGAAATTTTTAACGCAAAATCGGGCTGAGTTATTGGGATTCTTATAACAGTAACATTGCTAGAAAAAAATTCTAAGCTTGATGATAGCATCCCTTTTGTATTCTTCTATATATATTTTGTATAAAATAATTTATTCATTTTCCTCCATTTTTTGTGGAACCAAAGAGAATTATGTATTTCTCCATGATCAAATATTCAATGTTTCCATCGTCTTCCCAAAATTTTCTAGGACTTTGAATTCAGTATGGAGATTAGATGATGATAATGGATGTCATTGGGAAAAAAAATTAGATGATTGGATTTACATTGGGTTTAAGGTTCTTCAAACTCATGCTTTCCTAGGAAAAAAAAAAAAGGTTGTTACACCTTTTTTTTTTATTTCTATCTTTTTGTTTTTTTAACAAAATAAAAATATAATTTTTACATTTTCTGTAAATAAGAATAAAGCTGATGGGAAAAAAATACAATTGCTGACGTGGCTTTTTGGTAGAGGTGGCAAAATGAACCCGAACCCGAAAATCCGTTCTAAAAAATCAGAGCCCGAACCTGAACTAAACCCGATTTGACTAAAAAGTCAATGGCCCGAACCCAAAAAAACCCGAACCCGAATGGCCCGAACCTGAAATAGCCCGAACCCGAAATGACCCGAGCCCGAAAGAACCTGAACCCAAAATGACCCGAACCCGAAATGACCCGAACCTGAAAAAACCCAAACCCGAGCCCGACCTGAACCCAAACCCGAATTTAATACTAAAAATAAATATGAAGAAATTATAATTAAATAATTTTTTATAA
>JBBYHM010000027.1:8730044-8742373 GCA_038381775.1 Adansonia rubrostipa
ACAACTGCCATAAACAACCACCTATATCACCGGTGCATTTAGTTGCAACCTGATAGAGTTCCCTGTATAAGAACCCTAAACAGGCTGAAGCCCAACTCTAATTTCCAGCCTCCCTGAAATCTCACAAAATTGAAAGATAAATTAAATGAACTTGATTGCCAATTTATCGGGCATTAACATTCCTCTAATTAAGCATAAAATATGCACTCTAACAGCACATTTTATATCTCATATACTTGGACTTTATGAGAATGTAGCGAAAGTTTTTTTTTCAACCAAATTATTTTGAGTCTTGAGCCTTCTAAGCTGTTAGTTGGAGGGATCTCACCCAATAATTCAAGACACATGTCAATCTATTCCAAAAGGCTCTCCCCTGTTACTGCGTTGCCATCAATTAGTAGTCCTAATTGAAATGCAACATATTCTAGGGTGATCGTACATTCACCACATGGAAGATGAAATATGTGTGTCTCAGGTCTCCATCGTTTAATCAAGTTTTTTTCTTAGTCTAGGCTCATATTAAAGGATTCTAACTAAAGGTGCATAGTAAAATCCGGATGACCTTAGATAATATATGATTTATGCATTTGGTTCTTCTAAAGCAAATTTATATGGTTGTAACTCGTGAACAAACTCTTGCTCAAAAAGTCATTAGTTTATTAGTTATAAAATTATAAATTTGGCAATGTTTTAAATATATGATGAAAAAAATTTAGTACCTCGGCTAAACCCTTAACGATATATGAATCTCTTGCAATTTCAACAATGATGATGATGATAATGATGATGATGATGATGAAGCCATTTTATTAATCGAAAATATGCTTATAAAAAGAATTGAAATTCTTTTAACATTAAAATAACTTAATTTATCAACCTAAATAAACTTCTACAACAAAAAACCTTAATTACAATATAACTAAATTTCATTGTGATAATAAATGTAAAGTACATTATAATAAATTACAAAGTTAAATATCATATTCTTATTTTTTAAATAAAAAAATCTAAATCATACCTTAATCTCTCAGTCAAATTTTAGCTTCTACAAAAAAACCCTTAATTACCACAAAAAAATAAAATCATGATAATAATAAATTATAAAGTTAAATATCATATTATTTAAAAAACCTTGAATCATACATTAATCTTTCAAACAAATTTCGACTGCTAAAAAAACTCTTAATCTTTCGAATAAATTTCAACTGCTTAAAAAAAACCTTAATTACAATGATTCTACATTTAATCATAATAATAAATTACAAAGTTAAATTTAAAATTATTTAATTAAAAAGCTTAAATCATATTTTAATCAGCAACAACAAATTTTAACTTTTACAAAAAAAACCTTAGTTATAACAAAACTAAATTTAGTCATGAGAATAAATTATAGAGCTAATTACATTTTAATATTTTGAGGACACTTATACAAATAAAAATAAAACATATCTTCAAAAAATTATGCAAAAATTCTCTAAAAATGGATACCCGAATCTTAAAATTTTAATTAACTCATTTACTCGTCAATATGAGGAAAAGAGCTTCAAAAACTCTCTTTATAGAGAGTCCAAATCCCTCCCCCTCCATCAATAATTTTAGGGGTCACAAACCTTGCCAAAATGCTAAAAAAATGGCAAAGCTGTGACCCCAACAAATAATTAAAGGAAGCTTCAACAGGGATATGATCCTGCCAAAAATCTTGACCCTACCATATGAAAGGAACTCACCTCCTCAGTGGGTGAGTTCCAATACCTAATAAGTTTCCAATATAAACAAAGATATATTTCAAAAATTAATCTCAAAATGATATATTTTAAAAAATAAAAAAATTAATATTACTTAACTAAAAAGCCGAGTCATATGCCATTCAATAGGAAAATACTTTTTTTTTCATCGTTGGCTTCAACTAAAACCAATAATTCATCAGAGAGGAGATTTTTTTTTATTAAATAGGAATTTTTGTTAAAATAGAAAGTGAGTAGTTATATAAATATATAAATTAAAAGATCAATATATTTTTATTTTATTTGACTGCTATAATTTTATTTTGATTTTCTTAATATTTTTATCGACTGGTTTCATTGAGTGATATCACTCGCGGTGACACGCATTACTGTCTATGAATAGATTCTCAAATTTTAAGTGTCTTTAGACAAAATGTTTATGTTGGTGAAATAAAAGTTGGGAGTATCTTAAATGATAATTTTATTCCTTGGAGCACTTAAGGGACAGCCAATTTACAGTTCAAAGTTAATTTTATATAATAGTAATTAACGCTAACAGGTTTCATAAATTTTGTCGTTTGGGATTCACAGTGTTTTAGGGTTATATTTTTGTACCTTTTTCTCATTTCAGACATCTCTTCTAGCGAAACCCTAGCCAGACATTAATTCATGGGTGTCAGCAGTATATTCAACCCTGCTTCACTTTGTTTGGTCAAATCCGACATTCACCAGACTGTGAATCGTCAAAGACCCATTTGCTCTTTTGAAGGAAATAATAAGGGGGGCATCATGGCTACTTCATCTCCTCCCGCGGTTCCGGGTGAGCATGTCAATCAGAAGTTGAGTGGTGACTCTTTTATTCGGCCCCATTTGAGAAAATTGTCTCCTTATCAACCTATTTTACCTTTTGAGGTAATTGGAATAAAACCCATATCACCTTTCTTCTTATTCAGTTGATTCATTGATGATTGGAATGGAACTCATGAAACCCATTGTACCTTTTGACTTTTTTTTTTTTAGTTGGTTTTTTGCATCTTATAGTTTAGAGGATAAGCGATTTTATGAATTAATCGCTAGGCCGTTTTGTCAATTCAAAATATGAAATTACATCTTAACGCCGAAGTTGTCTTGTGGAGTCATGTTGATTCCAAACCATTAAGCAGTATTTTTGGTCCCCTACTTTCTCTTCGTGCGGTGTTAGTGTTAGATTAAGCAATTGATTTTAATAACTTGAAGTGATTGATACATTATGGTTATTTCTTGCTGATTCATTTGGTTTAGCAACTTGCATGAAGTCTACCAGCCCCTCCATCATTAGCGTCCTGAATGCATCTGATGTTAATCAATTTGTTGGTTTTTGTTTCTTAATGAGTGGTTTTTCATTTTCTAGGTTTTGTCAGCAAAAATGGGAAGAAAGCCTGAAGATATAATCAAATTAGATGCAAATGAAAATCCTTACGGTCCACCCCCCCAGGCAAGTCATCTACATAACTACTTCCTTTTTATGTAGCCAAATTGCAAGCATGAAAGAAGTTAAAGAAAATTTATTTGGGTTGAATTTGATTTCTGCCTTTGCTCTGTACCAATTGCAGGCATCGTTGTTGCAATTGAGTAATCCATTATCCCCTGATTACAAATTTCAGATTGTTTGTAGGTTCTTAAAGCGTTGGGATCATTGAAATTCCCATATATCTATCCTGACCCTGAATCTCGTCAATTGCGTGCTGCCCTTGCTGAAGATTCGGGGCTTGAATCTGATTATATTCTCGTGGGTTGTGGCTGTGATGAGCTTATTGATTTGATCATGCGGTTAGAAGCAGGAAATTTAGTTGGCTTTATCTAGCTTGTAATTTATACTCTTTATGTGGCTTCAAGCATTATTGATTTCTAACCCGTTCCTTTTCTATTTTCAATTAATATTTTGTTGCAGATGTGTGCTTGATCCTGGTGACAAGATTGTGGACTGCCCTCCAACCTTCACAATGTATGAATTTGATGCTGGTGTTAATGCGGCACAAGTTGTCAAAGGTAGAAATATAGTTTCTAGTAGTTTCACTGTCGTATACATCTTCGCTTCTAACATTTATGCACTGAAGTTGTCAGCTGTTTTTATTTTCAATCTGTTGTAATATCTATAGTCGTTAACATATTGATATTCTGTGCAGTTCCAAGGAAGCCAGACTTCAGCTTGAATGTAGAAGGCATTGCTGAGGTTGTTGAGCGTGAAAAACCAAAATGCATATTTCTAACTTCTCCAAATAATCCAGATGGAAGGTAAGTGTTTTGAATGGCTTTCCCTTTTTTTTAAAAAAAAAAATTTCTGAGGGACTTAGTCATTGTGTTATATTCTATAAGATTGCTGTTTGGTTGGCACTCTTTTCTAGATGAAATATACTCTAAATGGCACAAAGGGTTTGCCAATCCTAAACCCTAAATTTTACTGATCAAGAGTTATGGAAATATGTTTGATGGAGTGATACTATCTTGTTCCTTTGAATTTGTTGTACGTGATTGCCTTTTCTTAACCTGGTGGTAATTTAGTTGCTTATTTCTCTACCTCTCTTAGGTGGGGTTCCGAAATCAATATGGGGATTTCATGAGCTTATAGACTTTATTCTAGATGTAGAATGTTGGAAATTGTAACTATATGATGCCCTTGATTTGTTATGCCATGTACATATTGTTTTGATACTGCCATTTCTGTGTTAATTGTATTTGGCAGTATAATCAATGATGAAGTGCTCTTGAAGATCCTGGATATGCCCATATTGGTGGTGCTGGATGAAGCTTACATCGAGTTTTCAGGACTTGAATCTAGAATGCAATGGGTGAAGAAATATGATAATTTAATTGTTCTTCGAACATTTAGCAAAAGAGCAGGTATGCTTGTGATTCTTTTCTCCAATTCTTGAAGTCAAGTTTTGCATGAATTTAGATCTATTCCTTCTATTCTCTTTGGTGTAGTGTTGATAGGGTTGTTAAATCTTGAAAGCTGAGGGGTCATTATTGAAGGAAAAGAAGAAACTGTATTTTTATTTTTTAGTATGTACATCAAAGGGTTTTTATAAGCAAAAAGAATAAAGAATTGTCAACTCGCATTTTAGGAAAACAATTAAGAACGGTATTTCTCCCTATAATTAGGGAACAAATCAGGAACAAAATAAAAACAATTTTCTCCTAAAATCCAGCAGCCATTTCCTCCTAAAATCCAGCAATCAATGCAATCTGACACTCCTCCTAAAGCTGGGGAGCAAATATTTTCCATTCTCATCATGGCCACAAGTCTCTGAAATTTATGACTAGTTAATCCCCCTTCATTAGGACATTTGCTAATGGATCTCTCGTCGAGACATAAGGAGTTCATATCAACCCAATCTCAATCCTTGCCTTTATGAAGTGTCGATCTACGTCCGCATGCTTGGTGCAATTGCGTTGCACTGGATTACGTGCGATGTTGATAACTGACTTATTGTTGCTATATAACTTCATTGGACTTTCTATTGTATTCTTCAAATAATTGATAATCCTTTTTAGCCATGGTAGTTCACACTATCCTTGTGCCATGGCTCAAACCCTATTTCCATATTCGATCTTGCTTCTACTGATTGCTTCTTGCTTCTCCCAGTAATCAACTTGCGACCCAAAAAAGCGCAATAGCTAGGAGTTAATCTCCTATTTATGAATGAGTCTGCATAGTTTGCTTCTGTATATGCATCCAAACATTGACTTGAACCTTTCCTGAAGAGAATTCCTCTGTCTAAGTGGTCCTTTAAATATCGTAGTATTCAATAAACTGCCTAGAGATGTCCTTTCGGATCATGCATAAATTGATTTGCTACACTCATTGAATATGTTATGTTGGGTCGAGTGTGTGATAGATAAATCAACCTCCCAACCAGTCTTTGATATATTCCTTATCTGCAGGCTCATCATTACTTGCATCTGCTAGCTTGAGAGTTTTGATCTATGGTGTCTCCGTAGGTGTACAACTAGTCTTCCCTATCTACTTAAGTAAATCTGTCGCATACTTCTGCTATAGGATAAAGATTCCCCTTTTGGACTAAGCCACTTCTATACTCAAGAAGAATTTTAGCTTGCCAAGATCCTTTATTTCTAACTCTTTTGCTGTCCTGGCCTTAAGAGCTCGGTCTTGGTGATTATTACCAATGACAACATCATACACAATGTGTAGTAACTTCTTTTGATGCAGATTGTTTAATAAACAGGGTAGGATGACTTTGCTATTACTTCATAGCTAGCAGACCTTTGCAAATCTTTCAAACTATGCTCTTGGAGACTGTTTGAATCCATATATTGCTTTCTTTAGTCAACATGCCGTGCCATTTCTATTTGTACTAAGTCCTGGAGGAATTTCCATGTAAATTTCCTCTTAAGTGTCCAATCTAAGTTTATTGCAAGAGTTGATAGTACCCTCATCGTATTCATCTTTTCGATTGGTGCAGAGGTATCTTGATAGTCCACACCATAAGTTTGGGTATAACCCTTGGCCGCCAATCTCACCTTATATTGTTCAAGGGACCGATCTGCATTATATTTTACCAAAAAATCCATCTACATTCATGGTTTTTTTTTTTTTTTCCTTTTTTGGAATTCAACAATCTCCTATGTTTTTGTTTTTCTCAAGTGCATCCATCTCCACTCTCAGTGCTTGTTTTCATTCTTCACAATTTTAGGGCCGCAGATAGAGTTTAAGGGATATCTATGGAAGTTAGGTGAGGAAGGTCTTGTGTGAAGGTGAGACTTTTTCAGAAGATGAAATGAGAAACTGGGTATTGTGTGCATTTTTTAGCAGCTTTCGCTTATTGCAATGGGTAGAATCGTATCATCATTATCAGATTCAAAAATAATACCGATAAGGGTGTTTACCTTTCAACTTGTTTCACTTCCAAGCATTGGTTATGACCTTTGGACTTGCTCTAATTAGCAAGGGATCCTTTCTTTCTTGAGTAAACTTGCACTGGCTTTGTGAATACTCGATCATCTGATATTTCTTGTCTGTCTATGGCATGAGCTGGTTCGGTTTTGCAAGTTTGGGGTCACTATTTTGGTTAGGATTAGGCATGGAGTTAGGCATAGGGGAATTTTTAAGAATAGAGATGTCGATAAAATTACCCTTATATTCTGAGTAGTTGTCTCCCCCTATAGAGAAGGATGATGAAAGTAACTCTCAGGCTCCACGAACATGACGTCAATGGAAACATACATTTAATGGGTTGGAGGATGGTAATTATACCCCTTATGAGTGGAAGAATATACATTTGATTGCTTTAGGATCAAGCTTACTTCGACTATGAGCATGAACATGGACAAAGGAGACACCTAAAAACATGAGGAGGCAGGCAACTAGGAATAGACCCAAAATAAAAAAAAGGGTTGGATCATTCAAACCAGATTATTCAATTAAAAATAAATTAAACATTAAATATGTGATTTTGATATTAAATAAGTATTAAATGTTGTAATTAATAAAAATGTCTATTTGGCTTAATGTTATGGTATTTAATATATGTTTAAGACCTTAAAAGTTCAAATCTCGTCACTTATGAAAATAATTTTAATAAAAAATAAAAATAAAAAACCTAGGTTTTTTTATCGATTTAATCTATTTTTTTGCCCTTTTCTACTGGCTCTTTGGTATGTTTTGGATTAGATAGGCCACAGGTTGCCTGTTGAACTATTTTGATTGGCTGGTTCACTTTGTTTTGAAAACTTGGTACAGGTTCCTCTAAAATTATTTTGGAACTTTCCTCTAAAAAAGTAGGGCATGTGCTATTTCAAGGTGACCATTTTTCCTTTCTGCCACTCCATTGTGGTTGGGTGTATCAGCACGAGAGGATTCATGGATAATTCCTTCCTTTTGAAGAAATAGGGATAACAGTTGTTTAAAATACTCCCTAGCATTTTCCATTCTCAATCTTTTTATCCCCAAACCAACTTGATTTTTAATCATATTGTGAAAAAATTGAAAAACTTAGATCACATTGGATTTTTATTTCAAGGGAAAGACCCACGATACCCTAGTACAATAGAAAATGAATCTAATAAACCACCGAGCCCAAAAAACTTTAGTTACCATTGATGGACTCCGAAATGTCACCATGAAAAAGTTGAAAGGGAAATGAAGAATTTTATTCCTCAAAGGAAACCCCAAATTTCATGTAGTATTTAATATGTTGCCTGCAGATGGACTTCCTTCAGATCATGTATAATTTAACTTACTGCACTTACTGCATATGCTATGTTAGGTCTAGAGTGTGATAGATAAATTTACCTCCCAACTAGTCTTTAATACGTTCCCATATCCATAGGCTCGCCATTAGTTGCATCTCCCAGCTTGTGATTTTGATCTATGGGTGTCTTTGCAAGTCCACAACCTTTCTTCTCAATCTCTTTTGGCAAATTGATCTCATACTTCTGTTGTGAAATAAAGTTTCCCCTTTGGCCAAGGCAGTTCTATGCCCAAGAAGTATTTTAGTTTGCCAAGATCCTTTATTTCAAACTCTTTTGCTAATCTAGCTTAAGGGTTTCTAACTCTTGGTGATCATTACCAGTGACGTCAACATACACAAGGAGTGCAATAACTCCTCTCGGTGCAGAGTGCTTAATAAACAAGGTGTGATGACTCGGTTTATACTTCATAGCTAGCATGACTTTAATAGACCTTCCGAACCATGCTCTTGGAGACTATTTCAACCTATATAAATCTTTCTTAATCAGACAGACTTTGCCTGCTGCAATGTTCAATCAAAGTTTGCTGCAAAAGTCGGTAGTACCCTTCTAGTATTCATTTTTGCCATTAAGAATACTGTTGATATTGGCTTGAGCAGAATGTGATTGTCCCCTTTTCACTTTTGGTTAGAGTTATGTGACCTACCATGGAGTTTCCAACAGTTTTCCTTTTTGCCCCAGCTTCATGCAGTGGTTACACATCAAATTCACTTTATTTGTGCTTCTTGTATCTGATTTTTTGTTACGGCAGATTTTCCTGAAACCAGTTTAGTTGCGAGCAACGTTGATCCTTCTGTGGGTTGCACCTCAAGCATGATTCCCCTCCTGCTTTCATTGGCTTTGATAATTGATATGACTTCATTCAATGAACGCATCTTTTCCTTCCCTAAAATTTTTATCCAAACTAGATCAAATTCAGCATTGAAGCCAGCCAAGACAGCATTGATTCTGTCCTCTATGAAATTTCGTAAAAGGACTACGTCCTTATTGTTCTTCATTTCAATGCAGCAGTAGTGATCCATCTCTTGCCATAAATTTTTCAAAGGATTGTCATACTCCATAGTTGATTGATTTCCTTGTTTGGTAGCGGAGATTGTTGTCTTAACGTCAAAGATTTGTGTAGCATCATGCTTCTTTGAATATGTTGCATGAGTAGCATCTCATATCTCTTTGGCAATGGTTAAAAGCATACATGTCTCACTTACTTTGGGCACCTTGGCTTTCTATAGCTAAGACATAACCACGGAATCCTTTTCATCCCAAACCAAAAATTTAGGATCCCAACTAGGGTCCAAGCAGGGGATGTGTTTTGAGTTTCCCTTTCCTTTAAGACAGGTACCTCTTGGATATTTTGCAATTCCTCAAGGGATGATGAGTTGTGAAAATTCCAACATCTTGATGTTTTGGAATAAAGGAAAAGAAAACAGGGGAAGGATTGCCGCAAAAAAAAAATAAATAAATAAAGAATTCAAGCTTAAAGTCATCCATGGAGCAAAACTATTCAAGAAAAAAAGGCCTGAAGCTCTGATACTGCCTTGAGGAAAAAGAAGAAACTGTATTTCTAGCTTTTTAAGTGTGTACATCGAAGGGCTTCTATAAGCCAAAAGAATCAAGAATTGTCAACTCTACAAACTAGGAAAAAAATTAAAAACGTAATATTTCTCCCTATAATTAGGAAAGAATCAGGAACAAAATAAAATTTATTTCCTCAAACCCAGCAGTCAATGCTTTCCAACACTCATTGTTTCTGGTTTTCTTTTATAAAAAATGTATAATGAATTATGGATGAGATTATGATTTTTGTGTTGTTCTTGCCTTAATATTTTGTCTTTATTGTCGATCGTTACCCTCATCCTTGCTGGTGCTATGCCACTTGCTAACTAGAACTTCCAACATCGTATGCTCTCAGCACATTGGTTGGAGAAGTAGTATGATGCTTTGAGCTCAAATATATTAAAAAAAAAAAAATAGAAACAAATCTTTCTTTTAGTTTTGTGGAGATCTCAGTTCGGCTGGACTATATTTCTTTTCAGTGTTTTGTAGTAAGTATCTGTAACCACTCTGGCTCTAACTGGTTGTCAGCAGTGGTTCTTCAATTACTGAAGGAACACAAGTCATCCATGGAGCAAAACTATTCAACAATAAAAAGGCCTAAAGCTCTGATACTGCATTGAGGGCAAAGAAGAAACTGTATTTCTAGCTTTTTAAGTGTGTACATCGAAGGGCTTCTATATGCCAAAAGAATTGAGAATTGTCAACTCTACAAACTAGGAAAAAAAAATTAAAAACATAATAGTTCTCCCTACAATTAGGAAAGAATCAGGAACAAAATAAAATTTATTTCCTCAAACCCAGCAGTCAATGCTTTCCAACACTCATTGTTTCTGGTTTTCTTTTATAAAAAATGTATAATGAATTATGGATGAGATTATGATTTTTGTGTTGTTCTTGCCTTAATATTTTGTCTTTATTGTCGATCGTTACCCTCATCCTTGCTGGTGCTATGCCACTTGCTAACTAGAACTTCCAACATCGTATGCTCTCAGCACATTGGTTGGAGAAGTGGTAGTATGCTTTGAGCTCAAATATATTAAAAAAAAAAAATAGAAACAAATCTTTCTTTTAGTTTTCTGGAGATCTCAGTTCGGCTGGACCATATTTCTTTTCAGTGTTTTGTAGTAAGTATCTGTAACCACTCTGGCTCTAATTGGGTGTCAGCAGTGGTTCTTCAATTACTGAAGGAACAATCGTTTTCTATGTTGCTTTTATATGATTTCCTGCTTAAAGGATTATGCTTAGTTAAAACGTAGGTAATCTGAGCTTTCTGGTGCTATGTAGTGTCTGGTAGGTTTAAAGATTAAGAATTTGGAAGGGGGTGAAGGGTAGATGTAAGGGAAAGAATATGAATTAGCATCTCATTCTGAATTGATTTTTTTTTTTTTTTTCTGTGGATAGGAGATTTATTTTAAATATAGCTTCTTTTTTTTTTTGTTTTTTTGAATGAGTAAAACATTTATTCATGATTCCTCTGATTAAACAACATTGAAGATTTTCATGACTTTGATATATGTTTTTCTCTTAAAGATATCTTGAGCTGCTGCATTTTCGTAGTTATACGGATAGTATTCAAACTTCAGGAATCTTTGGAGATAGCAAAGTTATTCTGTGATTAAACCTGCAACTTCTATCCTCTGTAAGATAACGAAGTTATAATATTCATTGGAGATGGAAATTAGGTATATGTTTAATGCAATCTTCAGTTGATATCAATCTTGATAGAAGATATATGCTTTGCTGGTGCATCAGGGAATTGTGGCAATTACATGGTGTCAATAAATCATTCTCCTGAAAATAGTTTTATAATCATTCCTTTTTACATTTACTTATTTTTCTCTGTTTGGATGTGCGGGAAAATGTCTAGCCCCCACCTTTCAAAGAAAAGGAAAAACAATATTGAAAATTAATAATAATTGCAGGTTTAGCTGGGCTCCGTGTTGGATATGGGTCGTTCCCTTTGAGCATGATTGAGTATTTGTGGAGAGCAAAGCAACCATACAATGTTTCTGTTGCTGCTGAAGTTGCAGCATGTGCTGCATTGCAGAACCCAGAGTATCTGCAGGTTCTTATGGTTTCACTTTCCCCTTCTTCCAGTTCTTAATATGATTTTGGAACTCTTAACTTTAGGCTCCTTTAAAAACTGGTCCAAATATTTCTAAAGAAAGGGGATATTTTTGAAATCTGGATTCCCATATGCTTGAAACTAATTCCCAATACTGCTCTGCAAAATCTTTACCAGATGGTGAAAGAGGATTTGGTACGAGAACGAGATAGGCTTTTTAAACTTCTGAAGGAAGTACCATTTCTGAATCCATATCCAAGCTATTCTAATTTCATTCTATGTGAGGTAACATCTGGAATGGATGCTAAGAAATTAAAGGTACATAATCTCCCATGCTCCCATTCACCGCTGCTTTTTTTGAGTTATTTTTGTTTCTTGCGCAATATTTATGCATGATTGTCCTTCTCCATCTCTTTTTTGTATCTAAGTACTTTTCAAAGTAATTGGTCATTTTTCACGGTTGCCTGCCTTGGTCTTTTTTTTTCTTTTTGGCCTTTTCTCCACTGCATCTCTGTCATAACAATTGATTGATACAACAGGATGACCTTGCAAAAATGGGTGTAATGGTGCGTCACTATAATAAAAAAGAGTTGAAGGGCTACATCCGTGTGACTGCTGGGAAGCCTGAACAGACAGATGTCTTGATGGACTGCTTGCGCCGTCTACCTTGATTTGATTTTGATTCCATTCCCTTTGCCAAAAATAAAAAAATTGTTTAAGTGAGACTCCATTCAAAC
>JBBYHM010000027.1:8755691-8768924 GCA_038381775.1 Adansonia rubrostipa
TTTATTTATTTATTTATTTATTTATTTATTTTATGCAAATAAAATGGAACGATATTTTGAAATAAAAACTTCATAAAGGTTACAACAAATAAGACGAAAGAGAAGCCCAACCTGCCAAACCTCAGCATTCGTATGTGCCACGTGATTGGCTTCCCCTTTTAGCAAGCAAACACCAACCCCACCCCACCCCACCCCAACTTGGCAATGGTCACAGCTGCTGCACTAAAAGAAAGCCATGCATGGAAAAGATCAGACCATCTCATCCTGTCATCCAATGGCATTGGCATACAAGTTTCTTCCTTCCAGCATTGAATGAATGTCCAAATTCCCCTCTTAAAGTTCGCTATGCCATCATACAACTTTCTTGTGTTTGTTTTATTCTAAAGCTGCTAGTGAATGTAAAGAGCAGACAGGCTGCCAGGAAGATAAGAAAAGAACCCATCAGCCGGCGGCTGAGAGAGAGAGAGAGATCTATTTGGCCATCATAGGTTAGCAAGGGAGCAAAAATGGTGAAGCCCAGGATGGTCGCTGTTGCTGTTGCTAACAATCTTTAAGGTATTATTGGTTATAATCAGTGAGTTGAAAGCTTTCACTGAGATCCTTAGTGGCCGAGTTTTTCCATTGCTCAGTGGGGCCGAATTTGATTCTTTGTTCAAACTAAGAGGAGAATCAATTCCTTTCCTATGGCTTTAAAACTTCCATATTCCTGGCATTTCCTGTTGGCTTCACAGATTAGACGGGTTAGCAATCGCCATTTGTAATGCAGAAGAAAAACCATATCTGTAAATCTTTGCTGTAAAGGCTACAAGAAAGACAAGAATTTCCACGATAGCAGCAACTAAACTTTGAAAATCTATTGTTGATAGAAGAAATTCAGAGGAAGAAGAAGCAGAACAAATAATAAATAAAACAAAAAGGCATAAAGAAGACCAAATTCTATTAATGATAGCTGAAACTTTTCATTGATTTCAAATTGTTATCAGTTTTCCAATAACCGCGGCTCTCTACAATTCCTCACTTGACTGTACAAGAATATGAACATTAACATTGATATGGCAGACCTATAGGAAAATATGAAAAAGTATCCCCAGAAATTTGCTAAAAATTGCATGATAACGGGGTCAGATATGTACACAGCAAATCTTCATCTGGCTATAAAAATGATGGCTAATTCAAAGTGGAAAAAAATGAGAAACAAGGAATACAACAAAGATCTAGGCAGAAATACCATTTAGATAGGGTTGCTTTAGCGAATTGGATTGAGATAACCCATCATCTCTAGTGCCACACAGTTCACAAGGGTCAGAGGATTCCTGTGAGCACCAATGATCTGGGACACTGAAAAAGTAAGTGGACATGAACTTTCTGAATCTTTTCTTGTACTCCTTGGGAGAAATAACGGTTGGCAACAAGTTCCTAGGAACAACCAATGAAGACTTAACCCATGTCTCGAGCTGCTTGTCCCAAGTATACTGCCTGAGATAATCGATAATCCCACATACAAGCTCCCGCCGCTCAGTATCCACCCCAACAAGTAAAGAATAATCCATTACATTGATTGACTGCATATAAACAGAGAACAGAGCTGTCAGTTAATATGTTATTCCAAATGAGAGTAGTAAGGGGGGGAAAATTCGAAAATGTTTTCACTTTTTTTGGAGCAGGGGGTGTTGGATTAATGAGGAGTGTTGAACACTATTCAAGGGAAAATTTTACAACAAATACGACTAGCCACGATAGAACTAAAAGCTCACATTGAGGAAAGTCGTGTCATTCCATACAGCACGTAGCAAGAGACGCTTCGCTCTATTACTAACATATAACGGAGAAGAATTCATGTCATTGACAAAGTTCTGATCCAAAAGAACTCCAGAACCATCAGCAGCTGAACTGAATCGAGCATGTAATGCCCCTTTAAGATCATACTGGCGAGCAATATTTCTACCAAAGTTAAGATTCTCCATTACCATAAGATCATGTCTAGTCTCTTTCCCGGTTTTTGGCTGTCTTACTATCACCTGCAAAATGTTCAAATGTTCAAAAGAGCAAAGAACCAAGCAATCAGATGTAAAAATAAATAAATAAATAAAAGCTAACCTGATAAATTCCAAGAACTTTAGCAAGACAAGTTTGGCTACCAGACTCAAATGATTGATTCATATATTTAAAATAATGTAAAGCAAATTTCTCAAATGAATCATATTCCGTCTTCTTAATTTCCTTTATGATAAACCTGTCATCAAGTGTTTTAGCAAAAAAGGACTTGCTTTTCCCTCCTTTGGCATCCCAGTTTCTGCAACGGCTAAGTGAAGCAATATAATCAAGCTCTGAGGGGCAACACAGCTCCCGAAGATCGCGGAACTGGTTAGCATATAAACATACTACCGAGTATTTACCCTTCCCAAGTGATTTTGAAACCCCTAGAGAAACCTCTATGTTAAGGGCATCAGGAGGAGCTAGTGAATCCAACAAGTTTAACCCATCAAAACTGGAAAAGCGTGACTCTTCTGAAGAAACGCTCAGACTAGAGACAGAGTCTGAATCAGCTGAACCACTAGAAGACCAATGCGAGGATGTTATCGTAGGAATTCGAACAAGGCGACGAGAACTTTCAGTTATTTTATCTCTCCTCCCATCCTCATTGGACAGTTCTGTTACAGCGGGAAGATCTTTCAGCAACAATAATGCACAAGCAATTATACTTGAGAGTTCACCCTCATAGTCAGACACCATATAATCATTCATTCCTAGAGGTATGTGTAGCCTTGATCCTTCCTCCCTGATTAATTGATAGCCTGTGGGTATTTTTGCTGGAGTATAAGTACTGATAGATTCGAACTTGGGGACATTTCCTCTTAGAAGATCCTTCATGTATATCTGTCTGATTTCAGAAAAAGGCATCCAGAACCATCCATTTAAGTTTTCTAAGCTGGATAGTAACGAACGTGGAGATCCACCCTTACTAGATCCATTTGAATCAACTATAGATTCATCGTAGGCAAGCTCCGTGGAAATTGGGATTGTTCTATCTGCTTGTAAATGATCCGAGAAAGGTGCATCCTCTGCTTGATAATTCTCATCACCAAAACAAGGATGAACAGAAATATCAGATGTCACAATGAAGTTTAGGCTGGCTGATTTCACAGGGCATGCACCATCCATTGTTGGCTTTTCAATATTCTCAGCCATAGTGGAATTGGCACGTATGCTGTCACATCCGTCACAATCTTTAACAGGAACATTTGAAGAGAATTTATCACCTGAAAATTCATTTCTTTCAACAAATGGACCTGCCTCAGCTTTCACATTACCAGTATTATCAGAACCTTTATCACCATTTCCAGATTTAGTTTCTGTCCCGTTGTCCTTTACATCTGCACTACCCATATCTGACTTCAATTGCTCTGGCACTGCTTTGTTACTGGCACCAGTGACTACCACTGTAGGATCAGGCAAAAGGAGAGAATGCAGGCGTCTATCCCAAAGGCATGATTCCAGAAGAAGGTCCCACCTTAGTCCGGTCAAGCTGAGGAGTTTGTGAAAACCCAATTTTGCATTTCCATTCTTTGCAGCATTCTGAACGCTGACCTGCAGTTTTTTGCCCAGTAATACACATGAATCAAAGAAAAATAAGCTCAGTTAAATACCGTGGCAAAAATTAACAAAAAAGATTAATTAAATACTGATTTGAACTACATGGCAGAGAAACAATATTCTTCATTTTACTATGATTCTTGATAAGATATAATGTATATTGAAAATTTTATGCACAATCAGGTTTCACTTGGAATAACAACTTATTGAAAGGAAACAAATAAAGCACACGCCCAAAATGAATATAACAAGATCTCACACGGTATTGAAGAGGAAAACACTTGCTTGTGGGTGATTGATGAATAAAAAGGAAAAACAAGAGCACCCGCCAACAGACCAGAAAGAATAAGAGAAAACCAACCTCAAATTCAGAAGCTTCCTGTTTCAACATCTCTTCCACATCAGAGAATTCTTTTAAGGAATCTTTAAGGTTTAGAGTTGAGCCCACAAACTGGGACCTTATCTGCACCAAAAAGCTTGCAACCTCTCTGAACATCAGTGTTCCTTTTGTGTAAACCTAAAGAAAATATCAACACCAATTCAAATATATCAACATGAGTGAAATTTGGTCGGGGCAAGACAAATATATGTTTCATTAGAAAATAAACATTATGTATAGGCTTACATTTTCAAATTCTTCCTTCAGCCAATCTGGTGTAATTGACTTGCTAAACTCCAGTTGTTGCGGAGGCATTGAAACAGTATAAGAAGTAACTGGAGTGTAACTAAACATTGCGACCATAGGGCCTAACCTGCAGTTACATGAACATAACATGAAATGTAAGGAAAACAAAATTCAATCGCATTTCTTTGCAGAGTTTCTTTTTTTTCCCCCTAAAAGAAAAGGGGTAGAGTTAAAAGTAAGCAAAAGTTAGTTATTATCACACGACTCGATAGGAAGAGCATGCACTTTGCAAAATGTTCTGCATTCGAAGACAGAAAAGCCTACCATAAAAACTATATTGAACAAGTCCCCGAGCATAAGAACTGTATAAACCTCCCCAACTTCTAGCCAGTAAGTATAGTCACAAGTGTTTAAAAATCATAAGCTGTTACATTAAGACATCAAAACATCGAAGCCCAAGTCTAGGTAAAAAAAAAAGGGGAAAGTTTTTCTTGTTTCACAAATACATTTGAAAGTAATGTGAGCTTTGTGTTAAATGAAAATAGAAACAGTAATCC
This sequence comes from Adansonia rubrostipa, assembly GCA_038381775.1. Classification (NCBI taxonomy): domain Eukaryota; kingdom Viridiplantae; phylum Streptophyta; class Magnoliopsida; order Malvales; family Malvaceae; genus Adansonia; species Adansonia rubrostipa. Next base: position 8,760,468 of record JBBYHM010000027.1, read on the forward strand.
ATACCCAAAGAAATATAGGAAGTCCCTATACAGAGAATGCCCACAGCTCGATAATCCGCCTGACGACGAGTGTTGAGAAAAGCTGAGCTCCAAGAACTTTCCAAATGAGAGACCACGTGCAGCAGTTGAAATTAGCACTCTTTTTGTAGACTTTGAAATCCCATTCTCAATTTTACACTTGCCACAGCGACTCCACATCCAGAGTTTTCCCTCTGATTCCCCAGGTAAATGCTTAGGAAGCTGTTTGACTTGTATTGTTAGCTGCTTATTATGATGTGCATAATAGTAAATGTGAGCTTCTGGCAGTTCACAACACATAGCACACTGGCTTCCCTGCACAAAGCAGAATTTAGTATCAGTAGAAAACTCAATAGCACCAGACATGGAGAAAAACTCAGGTCTTCAAATGCAGTCTACCACATTATACAAGTGAAGGTTACCGAAGTTTGTTGAGAGAATAAGGATAAACTAAATAAGTCACCAAAACACAATTTAGTAACACAAGAAGGTAAAGATCATATCCCCAATACTTTGGCGCAGTTGGCAACCTAATCAAACTTGACTCATCACAAATCACATACTGGAGAAAACTGCACAAGTAAAAAAAATTCCTAATAAAAGGAGATTCCAGAGACCTGATTGAGTAAATTATCTCGAAGGAACTTTCCAAGAGGAACATCAAAATTCCTGTAGAACATTATATGGCTAAAATGGCTTTGCTTACATACAGTCCCCTTTAAGGCATTCCGGCTAGACATAAGAACCAAAATACTCTGTGAATCCAACATTGTGTTGATATCCTCCTTATTTTTCAATTTTTCTTCATTATCATCATCATTAACATTCAGGTTAAGTGGGGCTTCAGAGGAAGCCAGAAAAGATTGGTGTTGTCCATCCTCAAGGGATTTCTCTTCTTCAGGACCACTTTTAGATTCCCCATCAAATTGCTCTGAACCCTCAAAACTTTTCATTGTTGGAACTGCTTCTGTAAGCTTGGATTCCTTCCCATTTAACCCAAAATATGCAGACAATGACTGATAAGGAACAGTAGATGCAAGAGGGAAATTGCTTCCTATAATAACTTTCTTCAGAGAAGCAGAAATAGATGACAACCCAGAGAAAATGACCGGATTATATGGCTTCAAAAATAACGCTGAATTGTAATCTACTCCTGACTTCACAATTTGATTACCATTTATTTCCCCGTTTATGTGGTAACCTTCTTCATGGAATGCATCGGAAATGGGAATGTCAATTTCACGTGATCCAGTTTCAGCAGTAGACTTATTAAGACAAGGAACACTAATATTACCAATTTCTAAGGCATGGGATTCCCGATCTACTGGCAAGATATCTGCGATTCCAGTGAAAAGAATTGTAGAGAACATTGCCTTCTGATCAATAAGGAAAGAAGCTTCGAGGATTAAATGATATGCCATAACAACAGCGTTCTGCACAACACACTTAACCTTTTTGAGTTCGTCAGAGTGGCCTCCTTTCAGCAAAATCTGCAACATCACAATATAAAGTTAACAACAAAGTACATACACAGGAATATACATTAGATATCTTACCGAAACAGAAATAAAGGAAGAGGGAGCTTGTTATCAGACAAATAGCTTCAGCTCAAGCATCTTTAAGTCTGGATATCAAACACGAGTTGTTTTTTAGAAACTAGAAGTAAAAATGGATGGCGCAAAAGAAACTCAAGTCGAAGATAGGACACTGAAGCCTTAAAAGTACCAAAGAAGCAAAGACTACCCCAGAACAACACTCTGTGTTAATAAATACAAATGGGTCAAGCATGAATTAACTAAAGGCTTAAAATAAGAAGAGCAGCATTTTAATACAGGAAGAGTACATGCTACAAGGAGTAGTGTATTCTAGAGAAAAGAATATAGACTATTGCAAGCTGCTTTTTCTCAACATTTCAATAAAAGAGGCTCACGTTTTAAGATCTTACAGTGCTTCAAGCTTACAACTTACGACAAATTAGCCATTTCTGAGAACCTAAGAGATAATAAATCTAATTAGTCATTTAATACATATTATATGAATATTTAATAGCTTTGATTAATGAGGTTTGAATTGAAGGCCCTATGCAACTTCATTAATCTCAGAACAACTGGTAAAAGTAAAGGCAGAAGAATGTTAAGATATCATCCTATCGAGGAGTTATACCACAAGAAATGCAGGATAAGCGGTCAAAGGAATAAATTTTTTTATTAGAACTGCTTATCATATTTTTCCCTACATACACTGCTCAGACCATATCACCAATGCCCACATCCAACTAGATATCTTGCTTCCCATGCACAAGAATGTGTGTTTCTGCGTCTAAGCAAGAGCATGCCAACGCATCCAGACTACAGGGAAAAATTAATTAGAATAGAAGGAAGAAGAAGAAGAAGAAAACAACTTACTGTGCAACCGAGACGTTTACGACAGCCCTCAAGGAACATCAATGTTTTACTTGGCCGTTTTCCCCCTTCACCACAGCAAGCATGTTCCTCGACAAACTTTTCTATATGAAAGGAGTCACACTGCTTAAAGGAGTCATTCTGCTTTAGCTTTTGATTCATCAAAGCATCAGATGGTATAATTGGTAAGCCAGTACAACGTGCAATTCTCTGTAGACGATGTAGCTTCATGTCAAAAACCAGTGTGATTCCTTTAGCAAGGATACACTCTTGAACATCACGTGAAACATTTTTCTCCACTAATATCACATTTGGATGGCACATATCTATCATCTCACTTAGAGATTTCAGATGACCTTTTTCCTGTTTTATGGTAAACAATCAGAAACATAGAGTAGTATACTTCTCCGTTACAAAACAAAGTTGGTTTTTGCCAAGTTACCTCATCTAGTGAACTGAATGAAGACAACCCACTAGATGACTGACCAAGGACACCCTGAATTAATAACAGCCTTGGATTCTTGTAGTTAGTTGGCATGTGCTTATGAGCAGCATGCTTTTTGAAGACCAAGCCCTTGATTAATTGGCTGCAAAACAAACCTTACTTTATAGGTTGAAGATCCTATAACGGCATGATCATTAATTTGCTGAGTTATAAAAAGGTGTTTTTAAATAAAGCATTCAGAAAGATTATTTTCATATGTGCTATCGTATGTTCATTCAACTAAAAGGCAATTAAAATTTAAAAAGTTATTCTCTTTTTTTAAAGGAAAAAAAGTAACCAATATTCTCGTCCTAAATTATATTTTCTGGAGATAACAGATGTTTATAAGAACTATCAGAAGATATTGCTTCAGAAAAGCAAATTACCACCACCCTTCAATATTAGAAAAGAAACATGAAAAGCCTATTTTTCTATTCAATGTAAAATCTAAATTATTTATTGAATAAATACCCAGAAGTAGGAGCATTATAATTTTAAAAAACAGTAAGCTGAAATCGTATCACCTTTGACTGCGAGAACCAGTTGCAATGCATTTCACTTTCACATATTCTTCTGGACTATTTGCTTTGCCATCAATAGCATCAGGCTTCAAAAACAGAGCGGCTTCCCAAGACAAATAAGTAATTATATCCACCCAATTATCGCCATCGTTCACAGAACAGGCAACACCCTCAGATTTAAGAAGTTGACTAACAACAGTTTTGAACTTCCCATTTATCACCTCTTCCATTGCCCTTTGTTTTTCCTCTTTATACCAGTGGCTTCCATTGCCCTCATCTTTAGTATGACTCAAGGAACTTGGTTTTCCCCATTTTGTGCCATCTCCACATTCATCATCATCATCATCATCATCAAAAGCCAAAGAACCCTCCAAGTCATCATCTGGATCTTCAGGCTCTGGAGGTTCCCAAATTTGAGCATCCATTTCACTATTAATAGACTGAGAAACTCCACTTGCTTTGTCTAAGGTTCTAGGAGAATTTTTACCAATGCTTTCGTTTGCTTCTTGTTCATTACTAGCTTCTGTTATCTCAATATCTCTTACTATGTCCATATCATTGCTATTTTTCTTATCCCCCAAGTTGCTTTCGGTCATCAAATTCAAACTATCAACTCTCTTCCTAGGGCATTCTGAACTCGGGTGCTGTAGTCGGTCATTTGGCAGACAATTGAGCTCTCCGTGACTATTTTTTGAACAAACCACTTGGTCACCCTCACCCCTGAAAAATATAAAATATAAAATAAATACATAAATATGTGTTTATATTCATAATCGCACCATGATTTAATCACAAGACTCCAGTTAGCGATTAATAGTACCCACCTATCATACGAGTTTATGTCAACTGAAAAATCACCTGATGGAACAGAATACAAAAATGTAAAACGTTTAGCTTAGAATGAAATGGAAACAAATTAACTAATAAAAAAGAGATAGGTACTTACTGCTGCTAGAATATGAGCGATCAATAGTAGACAATGAAGAAATTGGACTGATCATTGGTGTTGCATAAGGACTAATACCATCCCGCTTTTGAAAGTCTCTTCCTTGCCTCTCCAAACATAATTTACAAGACCAAATGAGGTCTCCAGTACTTGAGATTAAAGCATTACCATTCACCTGCGTCCTGCTGTCCTTATTGGGCTTCGCAAGTTCAGCACCACAGTAATGACACATGCTACACATCGGATGCAATAATAACGCCAGCAAAATTCAATCACCTAGTTGGATGAGAAGGCAGGATGAGGTAAGTTTGATATGCAAAATGAGATTAACTGCTCTAAAATCACTCCATAGTTAGAGGTCAAGATCCCTATTGAGTAAACCAAAAAGTTTTGTGAGGAACTCATAAGATTCAAATTTAGTAGCAAATGCTAAAATTATTTATCTAAGTTTTCTAGATAAAGTTCATTTGTTCAAAACATAAGAAGTCAACATAAAAGAAAAGCTAAAGTAAAATTTCTATATGAACTAAACTAACCAGTTTCTTTCGGTGTATTACAAACTGATTTTTTTTCTTTAAAGACTAAGTTACCAGCAAAGAAAAAATACAAAGAAAAGTCAAATCAATCCAGTATCACGTACGTGCATGGCATAGCTCTTGAAAACCAGCAAGATTGCATATCACAGAATTCACCAGCAGATAAACATATATACCAAATATTCGCAGTTTTTTTTAGGCAGAATTTATTATTGATCATGCAACACACCTTAGAACGCTGGTAAAAGTGTAACAGTAATACACAAACTAAAAAACTTCACTATCACCCTATCTGTGTTCACAAATAAATCTGCAATTCTAGATATATTTCAAAAGCATTCTTCAAAAGTATTCCAAACAAATCGGGAACTTTAAAGAGTATTGCTTCTATTTGGTAATATTTATGCTAAGAACACAAGGAGTCCATTGTTACACAGATCAGAAGGAATATACAGCATAGGAGAACTTCTTAGAACTTTAATGATCATATACTAAACCCATGTTTGAAACCAGATCCAAAAATCTCCCACTTTGATGTTCCAAAGAGATCAGATTCTGAAGCCTAAAAAATATTGATGTCCTTAAAATAGTCAAATCCATTAACATAAAAATAGACTAAACAGAGAACATAGTATCAGATCATAGTGTCCATCGAAAACAGTGCCAATATACAGCAATTCAAGAAAGGGTCAAAAAGATAATGTTGACATGCATATACCATGAATCCCAAGTAAACAAAATGATATAACAAGACAAAAGGACAAGAACAAAAAGAAAAATCCAGTGAGATAAATGAAGAGAAAACAAAAACAAAAGGGTAGTACCAACATTCAAGGCTGAATTGAAATCTCTAAGAAAAAAATATAAGAACTTGACCAACTGATCAAACAAAAGAACTTTAAGGCACCCAGATGAGAGATTAAAAAAAAAAAAGATTGCTTTCTAAAGTCAGTTGATCCAAGAAATATATAAAATTCTAAAGCACCAATCTTTGGAATTCCAAAATGGCAACTGCTCTAAATTTTTCCAGAAAACACATAGTTGCCATATTCCAGCTCTGAATTAAACAGTTTAAAATATATATATATATATATATCAAAGTAGATGAACCCAAAATTAAGGCAACAAAAAAGGAACCAAAGAAGCAAAAACATTATTACTTACTGTCAAAGCAATCCAAAGAACAAAGATTTGGGTATGATGGTCTCCAATCCCATCCCAAGCATAATGGAAAACTTGTTTGTTGGCTTTTTTTCCCTTTTTTTATTTTCTTTCCTTTTCTCTCCCTTGAAAGCAAAGATTGATTTTTTTTCCTTCCTTGAAAAAAAAAAAAAAAAGGCAAAGAATACAATAGAATTGAGTCCACAAAGGGCAGGCAGAGAGAAATGAAAAAAAACAAAGAAGGAAACAATGAAAAGAAGAATGAAGAAACAATGAGAACCTAAAATGAAAAAGAAGAGAAATTTAAACAAAGGTGTTTAAGAGTGGGTCCACTATGTGTCCTTCTTAACTGTTCAAAAGGTTTCCTCTGTTTTCCCCTTCTTTCTTTTTTTTTTTGAATTCTTTTAAAAAAATTATTAAATGAAAATGGGTATATTTTGTTTGTATCCAATAAAGAGGGTTGCAGTATACATTTACTAAATTGTTTATGCAAAATATTTTTCAATCATGTCCCTTTGAACATTTATTATTTATAATTTCCTTTATTTGATTTTACATTTTAGGGTGGAAAAGAAAAGGAAAGGACGAAATTGAATGCATGATGGTGATGAACTAAGCCAATGTCGGAAAACATGATTAGATAAGTTTAATTAATTAATTAATTAATTTGAATCCTACATATTAATAGTTACTTATAATTTATTAACAAGTATTAAATCAAGGATTAGTTAATTTAATTCATGCTTAAAAAGATTGCTAAACTCGAAAGAGGATTAAAATTAGCAAGTTATGATGGATTAGATCAAAGGGCTCTTAATCATTATTACTTTCATGAAATGATTTTAGCTTTGAGATTAGCATGTGCATAATCTTTCATTATCATCCTTGATTGACGAATTAACTTAACATTGATTATATAATTAAAATTATTAATTTGTCCTATATGTTTATAATTGTAGTCTTTCTTTAGTTAAAAAAAAAATCTAAAAAAGAAATGTTCTAATCCACAAGATCAAGAGAAAGAACAAATCTTGAAAGCATTTAACATGTAAAACTTAAAAAAAAAAAACAACTTAAAATATATTAAACTTATCGATTAACCATTTCTATTTAGATACATTAATGAAAAGAAAAAAAAGTTAAAGAGTAAATTTGTCTGTATATTATAAGTAGATATTAAAAATTATCACAATATTTTATTTTAATTAATATCTTTTATTATTTTTTTAAATTAAGAATGAATTCCTCATTATAGTTTAGCTTTACATTGAAGTTTGCTATTTTATTTTTATTTGATTAAATTTTATTACTAAATTTTGATTTTTAATTGAATTTTATCACTTAACTTTGATTTGTTTGATTTTAAAATAGAAGTTTTAGAAAAAAAATATTTTTTCAAATATTTCATTTTAATATTTAAGATTTAATAAATTAACTAATAAAGGGTGATAAAAAATTAAGCTTTAATTTTTTATAAATAAAAATATTACGTTAAATTTTTAAAATTTTTATATATTTTATAAATTAATTTTACTTTTAATTTTTTCAAAATTAAAGTTACTCAGCAAAATTTAATAAAGGTTAAAGTTTAATATCAAAATTTAATCAATAATAATATAGTGCTCATTTTGCCTCAATGTAAAATGTACAATAAGAAATATTAATTAAATTAAAATATAATTATAAATTTTAATATTTACTTATAATATAATAATAATTAATAAATTTACTTATTTAATCAGCGAAAAAAAAGATGGAAGAAGTTCAAAATTTTGTGGGCCAAATGAAAATATACAAAGTGACAAGGGCAACCAGGCAAATGTATGAAACAGTTGTCGAGATATTCCTAGACCGTAAGGCAGTTTTGTCATTTTATTACATCCTGAATTATAAGGGCATTGACGAGGTTTTAATTGCATCGAAACTCACTTTCACCCATTTCCTTTGTTTCCCGCAAATTTAACTATACACGTATTTATATAATATTTGTATTATTTTTATAATTATTTAAATATTTTATATTTTATAAAATAATTATATTATGTATTATTTGATATATATTTATTATATTTTATTATTTTTAATTATATTTTAATTATTTTTAACATCATATAATCATATAATATAACCTAATTAAGTTCGAAATTACGAATATGCCCTTTTCATTGCCCCTGTTTTGACGGCCCAAAAACAAATATCCCAATTACACGGAGGGTGAACCCAATCAACTGTGGCCGAGCACAATCTCAGAACCAGTAAATTCTGCCAACTGGCAATCTATTATTAACTCTAAGGGCACCTGAGTTGTTTAGATTTCTTGAATGATTGGGAATGAGCAGACCTGTCGTCGTCCACGTGGAAGAACAAAGGGCGTCTGCGGTCATTTTAG
>JBBYHM010000027.1:8772724-8788253 GCA_038381775.1 Adansonia rubrostipa
TGGATGAATTGTGATGTTTGTAACTCGAGAGGATTCCACCAAAAATTTTACGAGTAAAGAAAAACTCGTATTTTAATACCAGGAAAAATTACAAAATTTCATTGACACTGAAGTAAAACAAATTCAAGAACATATATTATTCAAAACATTAATTTCTAAGGTGAAGAAAATGAACTTGTAAAATTTTAAAAATAGATAACAAGAACCAAAAGTAAAATTCACGAGATAATACTTATAAGACTATAAAATTCAAAATTAATTTACAGCCTTTACAGTTTGACACTTCATGGTAGAAAATGCCAATACATATTTTTCTTTGAATATTTATGATTTTTCAAGGTAAGAATTGGCATAAAACCACACCGATGTCAGAAAAATATCCTACTATCAATTTCTCAAGTTTTTAGAAAAATCTCAGGAAATTATGAAGAAAAGGGAAGTTGATAACTTAACATTGTTGGATAGGCATACAGGCATAGATATTAGTGAAATGCTCATAAGCCTGTACATCTCGAAAACATAAGTCAAAGAATGATTCATTTTGGGTCAAAGGTGGTTAATGAACGAAAAAAAAGTTGAAGCATGGGTGACAGGCCCTTGACGACGGATGGTTTTTTTGGTCATTGGAGGCATGGTAATGTTTAAAGGTGGTTAGGGCATTTTGTCGGGCAGGTGGTGACAAGGTAGAACTGGATGCTGGTTCGGACAAATGGAGAAGAAAACAGATATTGGTAAAGTGTTTGAAGTGATTTGGAAGGAATCGGATAAAGTAAAAGTGGAAGTGGGTTTCGATAAACAAATTCACAGCTTTGGAATACATGATATTGATGCTTTGGTTTTGCAAGAAAAGTTTTACTTTCCACCATTTTTCTTAGAATCAAAGTTTATCCCTCAAATGAGATAAACAAGGATTCTCATAGTAATTTCCATTCTTTTTTTGATTGGGCACCAGAAACATGTTCTTCTCATTCAGATACACAATATTGATGCTATGGTTTCACAAGAAAAGCTTTTTGTCCACCATTTCTTATGGAATCAAAGTTCATCTGTCAAACAAGACAAACATGGATTCTAGTGCTAATCTCTATTCTTTTCATGATTGGGTACCATACACAGTTTCCTATTTGGGATACTCGATATGATCCTTTGGTTTTATAAGAAAAGCTTTCCTTTTCATCATTTTTCTTAGAATCAAAGTTCGTTCCTCAAATGAGACGAACAAAGATTCTCATAATAATATCCATTCTTTTTATGATTGGTCATCACAATCACATTCACAGCTTTAAGATACATGATATTAATGCTTTGATTTTGTGAGAAAAGCTTTTCTTGCCACCATTTTTTTTAGAATTGAAGAGTTCATCCTTTAAATGACACAAGCAAGGATTCTCTTAATAATCTCCATTCTTTTCATGATTGGGCACCATAAACAGGTTCTTCTCTTTGGGATGAATGAAATTGATGCTTTGGTTTCATAAAAAAGGCTTTTCTTTCCAACATTTTTCTTAGAACCCAAGTTTGTCCCTCAAAAGAGATAAACATTCTTTTAATAATTCCATCTATATCTTAAGCTATTTCTAATTTCCTCCCCTAAATTTCCTTTACTACGTGTCTTCCCTATTTCAACATTTTCTTAGCACTAAATTTTATATATTACTTAATTTCATCCCCCATATTAGATTTTAATCCATTGTTGTTAATTGTGCACAATCTCCCTCTAAATCTTAATTTTTTCAATCTTTTAGTTAAACCCTTTACGGTTCCATATTTTATCCATTTTTTAAATATTGGAATATGTATTGTATGATTAAAATATAATCAAAGGTCATTTGGAATGATTAAGAAAGAAAAATATTACTGGAAGCTTGATGATTAGGCATAAAATGCTCAATTTTGCCCTCAAGCATGGATACCAGTACGGATACTTCACCTTCTAAAAAGCTATGATTTTTTATCAAATTATCAATACTTAGGAGCAAAATATCTACACCTTAGTGTCATAGGAAGTGCAACTTAGTTATGTTTGTGAAGTATCAATACCAGTATCGATACTTGCCTTCATCTTTTCAATGTTGATCATTGGAAGCTTATGTATCGATTCTTGCAACATTTTTTTGCAAGAAATACCCCGTTTCAGCCATCCAATCACCTTTAATTGTCCAATTTAGTCCTTGGACATCACCATTCATTTTGATGACTTAGGGAAAACAATACCTTTAACAATCACAAATATTAAGGACGATGAATTTGGGGCCTGGATAAACTTAGGTGTTTACATATTCAATTGGTTTTTATCTATTTTGTCCAATTTTTTATTAGTTAAACTGGTTCTCTATGGGTTTAAGATTTTACTAGGTTGATATACTACATCTGACTGGATAGCTTATCGATTCCTAATTTAATCGTTTGATCAATTGATTTGTTCCTTTTTTCATTGGTAGTTAAGAATTGCATCTTTACTTATATACTATGGAATTTTTATTAATACTAAACATAATTAATTTATTCCTGTATTTTATTTTACATAAATATTTATTATGCTTTGAAATTTTAATTAAGTTACTAAATACAATATCATTTTGGTAGCAAATATTTCAAGTTCTAAATTCATTAACGTGGCAAAACTTTTAGTAAATAATTCAGTAGATATAATTTTACATATTTTAAAATATTTGTAAAGATTCAAATAAGCCTATCAATTTTGACTTGAACCTGAAAAACTTGACCATTCAACCCAAACTCAAACCCGATCCAATCCAATATGACCAGAACAAGTTAACAACCTAAAATTGACCAACCCGAACCTGAAAGAACCTGCCTCCAGAATGACCAAACCCAAAATAACCTAATCTGAAATAACCCAAACCCAAAATGGTCTGAACTTAGATGAATTATAATTTTATTTCAAAAACATTAAGTTCTTACAAATAATACTTACTACATAATCAATTTATTTTATTATTTTATTTTCTAGCTTGTAATTATATTGGATTGTGGTAAAGTGTGCAAATACCATTTGGCATGGATAAATTGATTATGTTCCTATTTTTATTCTCTCATTTTTATGTAAATAATGCAATAATTATAGATGTGTGTATTATAAATATTTCTAATACTTGATTATTTTAAATGTTTTGAATTTTTATTGTAAAAGAAAGAAATCATATCCGTTGTTTTATTTATAACCTACAAAAATATCGATTGGTAAAATTTTATATAACCATCATTATTTTATTTATGATTTTTTACTTCTCACTTGCATAAGATAAACACATTTGTAACTATCATAGATTGAAGATGTTTTTATTTCTTTGGCCAGACCTAAATAAAAGAATTAAAAAAAATTCAAATCGTAATCAATTAAAAATTCAATATTCAACCAAGTGAACGTTTAAAAAAAAACTCCTGTATGGTTTTGCAAGATATTTGGAATTGACAGTTCAATTCAATAGTCCTTAAAAATTCAATATTGAAACACGCTGATATACTTTGCCAGCTTTCTATTTATAAACATAAAAAATTTGCAATAAAAGAAATAAGTCATAACCTTATTGGTCGAATCAAAATATAGGACCAAAATTCCATGAAAAATTTTCAAATATACTTAGCAAAAAGATCTTTTTAGCAAGCAAATATTTGAGAGGGATAGTTTAAGAGCATTTCTACTTCCATTGTTGCAACTCAAAATATCGTCTATCTCAATAGCAGATAAAGCTACATTTAATGGAAATAAATAAAATGCATCCCTCTATTGGCTTAATTGGTTAATAGGTTAACTTTTATTAATATTTTTAATTGATTTTTTTTAAGTTTAATTGGGTTGAAATTGGGTGTGGATAATGGCTTAATAGGTTAACTTTCACTGGTTTATTGGATCTTATGTTAGTTTGGTTAAAATTTTCTTAGGCAACAACCTCATTTTATCCATAATAAGATTTTTTTTTTTTACAGCCTTTTAGAGGATAATACTTACTTGTTAAAAATTTTCTTAATGATATTTACTAAATAAATAGATAACACAAATTCTGATAGTGATATTTACTAAAAAAATTATTGAATGATAATAATTATTTAAGTAAAATTGATACTTGAATTTGAAAAATAATCCAATTATTAAAAAAAATTAAAAAATCGAGTCAAAATATATTTATTTTATTAAAAATTAAAACATATATTTAAAATATTTTTATTTTTATATTTCAATAAACTTTTAATTAAATATAACTGGAGCAAATAAATTATTCAAATTTAATCTTATTTGATTTTAAAATTGATAAATTAACACAAATGATCCGAACTTGCATAAGTTTAGTATCAAACTTGATTGACCCAAACTTAAAATAACCAAACTTGATGAATCCAACTATTAAACTTGCTTAACTCAAATCCAAATCTATAATGACTCGAACCCAATTTAATCCAAGTATTAAACCCGATTGACTTGAATCCAAAATGATACATACTCGATTAACCTGAGTGTTAAACCCGAAAGGACATGAAGCTGAAACAAACTGAACCCGAGATAACTCGAACCCGGAATAAACCGAAGCCGAAATGACATAAATCAAAAATAACCTAAATCCGAAAATGACTAAAAAATTTTAAAATCGAAAATGACCCGACAAAAAACCAACCGAACTTGCCTAATTGACAGGTCTAGATTCAAGTCACAATTTCTTATAAACAATGATATATCATTTATTTATATATATTGTTTGTCTTTTTTTTTTTATCTTCAATAAATTTCTAATAAAATCTAACTCAATCAATTAATTTTTTAAATTTAATTTATTCAATTTTTAAAGTTAATAAATTAAATTTGAAATGATCTGAATTCAAGTAACCTCAATGTCGAACTCAAGTTACTCAAATTAAAAATTATTGAGACTCAAAATTACCTAAAGCAAAAGTGTTGCGTACTTGGAATTGATTAAAAATTTTAAGATCTAAATTGGCTCACTCCTACCCTAACCCAACTCGCCCAATTGATAAATCTAATTCCTATTAGTGCTGTCAATTAAAATTCAGCTTAATATATTTTTTATTATTTTCTTTTTTATTTTATGAAGTAAAAAATAATATGCAACAAAAAAAGACATCCAAAAAAAATCAAATCAAATTGTAGTTAATATTATAAATAAAATTTTTAAGAAAAAATATTTTACAATTTGACTTCTGTAAAATAGTTTTATTCATTTAACTAAAAAATTCCCGGTCTTAGAAATATATTAATTATTAATTATTTTAAAGAAAATGTATAAAAAAGGAAAATTGAGAGTTTCCATTAGAATTTTTTTTTTCTTCATGAAACTAATTCAATCCCTAAACTAGAATCCATTGCAATAGAATAAATTCCGTCTAATAAAACTCAGAAGCCAAGTATCAAAATCAGCTGTTAGTTGCGGACCAGAAAGGTTGGTTCAAAATACATATATAGACCTCCAGACAGCCAGGCCGAAATGTCACACAAGCTTAGTAGAGATTTGAGTCTCGACCCATGCCCGAAGGCAGAGGGAGGGGCTCTCGTCTCCTTCAATCTATGCAACGCACTAACAGCTTCACTTGACCATTACCTGACGGCAACTTGAAAGTTGAACCCCGCCAGAATAAAATAAAATAAAATAGCGTAAGCTGAAGTTGGTTTCACTTATTAAACTAAAAGAGAAGAGATAAAATAAATAAATAAATAAATAAATAAATAAATAAAGTTGGACTCCTCGATCAACTAGGAGGGAAGAAGATAACGGAAAGATAATTAAAGTTGGAAAAATTTGAATGCAGAAAAAAGACAGGAAAAACATGCAGTGCGAGAGGCCACACAAATTGTGTCGGAAAAAAATAAATACATGAAAACATCAATCACTCTTCAAATCAGATAAGAGCGGCCATCAATCTCACTCTCACATACTCAGGTCAGCTGATGCTTCAAAACATGCTCTGCTACTTTAGCAAGCAAACTCATTACTACTCCAAAGGAAATGACAAGCTCATCATCTAGACATCCTCCAACCAATTTTATTCCAATTGCAAGAGAATCCCCCGACAAGCAAAGTTCAATAACACATCAATTAAAGCAGATGACAGCAAGGGACCTGGATTAACAAATTTGAACATAAGCTTGAAATTATGAAAACATCATCTGCCCTTCATAGTAAATTATTAGTTCCTAACCAGTCACTATTCTAGATACACTGCCTAATAACATGTACAATAATTTGCTTAAAAATATCCGAGTGTATGCTTGCATGTAATACAAAGATATGTCAAACTGCTTTTGTAACTGTCATACGTATTTAAAGTACCACACAGCACCCACCTAATAGAAATGCCATCTCATATGCCAGACATTAGAGCTTAGATGCAGTCAAAAGTAATTATAGTAACTACGGCAATAAGGTATCATGTTTGGAGTTAACATGGTACAATTCCTCTCATGGAATCCCTTCTTCAGGGAAAACAATAAATAAATAACCGAAAACAAATCTTTCTTCAAAATAGAAAAGAAAGCTTATTGAGGAAATATTACTAATTCTCTAACTCCCATCACTAGTTGTCATGAAACATACAAATTGCATCCAGACTTTCTAAACTCATTATATTACCGATCCAAACTAATCCAAACCTGTTGTATGCTGCCAACAATGGAACATTAATTTTGCAGTATCACATCATAAATCCCACATTCGCTTATCAAATCACTTTTCAAGTTCAAAGATCCAATGTAAATGCTAACATAGAATTATTAAGTGCAGAGATGTAGTGAAGAATCTTTTAACAATGTCCTCTTGTGGATACAGGAATATTGCAAGCCACTCTAGGATTATTACAGAGCAAACTATTTTAAGCTAAAATAATTTATTTATTTTCTAGTTGATGGTTTAAGTCTGATTTAGTCTTTACGATGCAAAAAGTTCGATGATGACATTATTAAGGGCATCTAGGAAGTTCACGGTAAAGCCAGCTAATCATCTAAAGCAATCATAACTGTTTTAGCTATAAAAAATTTCCTCTACCCTGCACAGATATAAGTACAAAAACTCACATCAGAGAGAGAGAGAGAGAGAACCTTCAACAAAAGCTATTTTCCCATAATTTAAGTAGCATCTGTTTCATGCTGGTCCTCTGCATCTTGAGGTGCCCACTTACAGAAGTATATGAACTGAATTACTATCTGCAAAATGCGATAAGGTTCTACAAAGAGTATGAAAACCTTGAGGTGACTGTAGCAAGTAGCCACTCAACTAAAGATAATGGGAAGAAACAACAGACAACATTAGGGAGATCTAAATATCTAAAAACATTAGTAAACTGAAAGAATCAACATCTTCTAGGGACTAATAACTCAAGAAAATACATAACATTAAGAACAGTTAAGAAGTACGATATCATAACCATCCTTGATAAGGATACAAAAGTATCAAGCAGCACACATCCTCCTGCATCGACCAGCCATGGTAAATTTGGTCTGATTCTTGACCAATCCATGCATTTCACAAGTATGCTATAGGGAAAGAAAACAAGGAAGGGTAAGAAAAACAGAGAGGAGCCACTGTCGATAAAAAGATCAATAGGACTCAAATTTAGTCAAATAACAATGGTGACTTTATCAAATTTACCTTGCAACATATGTAGAGTTTCCAACCAAAGCAAAGATAAACATGAAAGGGCTAAGACCCTGCATGCATGGAAGAACATGTCATACAAGATTCAGCCCTGAATATAAATTGACCAAATTACAATATTTCCCTCCACATGTTCCACCCTCTCTCAGGATGAGTTTTTCTTCTGCCTTTGCTTTCACTTTTTCTCTTCTTTAATTTAGATGGCATCAATAAGGAGATATATTTCAATTGTCAAACATATGAGGCTAGCTTCCATAGCATTTTTTTTTTAGTTCATTAAGCTAACCAGCATTTGAAAAATGCTTTCTAACTTTTTAAAAGCTGAAAATGAGCTCTAGAGACAAAATGTTGAAGATCCAATTTGGAATTTTAGAGCAATGAGAAGCTGACAAAGGTGTTGGAAGAAGTTTGTGAGCAAAAAGAGATTCTTAATTATTCTGAATAATTTTAATAATATAGCACTTTTTCAAAAAGTTCTACTTCGGAGAATAATTTTATGTCTAAACCCAATCAAACCAAACAAAATCTAAATAAACTACATGCTTATTCTAGTGTATCAAATTCTTTTAAACAAAGAGGTGCCGGTGCCTGTGTCTGACTGTTAAGAGAAAAACAAGTAAAGAATGTGATTACCTCTACATTGCCTCTTCTAATCTGCAAAATTGATCAGGAAAACTATATTAAATTCAACTACACAAATATATGATATGCTAGTTGTCAGCTTAAAACAAAGGGTTGCTGAAAATTTCCATGCTAGATCAATTAAAGATACTTGTTGTAGAAAAATCACACTTTATTGGCACATGCTATTTGAACTCTACTTGAAGTAACGTATCAATGATTCTTTGACTTACAATTCCAGCTGACTGCCCATACTTCTAATATGAAGTAGTTCACCCTTCTAACTCACCAATAATTACTATTCCATATACCCAGACCCATAGTTTCAAAATTCAAGAAAATTGGGTCACATGAAACTATCATGAAAATTATGACAATTAGAAACTGATATGCTAACGCATAACCGAATATGTGTTTGGTCCAATCAACTTGCTTAAGCTTTAGGTCTAATGGTTAAAACTACATCCTGTTTGTTCTAATGCTTTAGAATCTTAATCCTAACACCTTTCGCTATGTCAAACTTTAGTTTTGAAAGTTAGTAAGTGGATGGGGTGTAGTTAGACCACTTGGGCTTTGGTGCAGTAGAATGTAACAGGCAATAAAAATTGAGAAGTAGGATAGATTGAAGTGGAACGAATATAAAAGAAATTCTAGGGTTTAGAAATCCTTAAATCTGAAAATACAATATTATGCCTCAAAGATGCTGAATAGAACTTCCTAAGGTTACTATGGTTATTAGCATAGTATTAAACCTAGCTCAATCTTTCAAGCCCAAATAGGCTTAAGTCTAAACCTCATTAAAAGTCACATGCTAGTCATGTGGCTACTTATTACAATAAAACAAAAAAGAAAAAAAAATAATGAAATAAAGAACACTTAGAAAAAACAGAACATTAAACAACTGCATCAGGCTTGCAAGGGAGGGGTAATGTTATGAATAAACTTACCCCTAGTTATAAGCTCTTAGGCTAGGTCGGATCTAAAAAAAACCATACATAAGAACCATAGTTATACATTTCTAATAACAGTTCAGTCCAATATTGCATTACTAAGAAGTTCAAGGATTAGAATTTAAAATTGAGTGTTTGCTCAAGGGGTCATCAGCAATCAAATAAAAAAAAAAGAACAAAAAACCTTCATCTATTTGTGTAAAGCAGTACAAAACTCTACTAATTTTTTAGTGTAAACCTTACATTTAAGCAAATTTGGGGAAGGCGTCCGCCCATGTAAATAGCTGCCATTGCCCAACCAAGAAAAGTTCCAACCCTGTTGCCTCCTTCAGTACCAATCTCTCCTAATGACACAGCATTTGCCTGAAAACCAAATTAAGAGTAATTCAATGGTTGGTGCTAACTATTCTTCTCCTTAGAAAGTTATTTAAGAAATCACTATGAATTCAATCTAAGTTGAAGAAAAAGTGCATAAAAACGAGAGGTGGAGCCAATAAGCATTCAAGAATGTAGGTTTTCCAGTCCCCAAATCATAATTGCATCCACTTTACATGCTTATCCATAACAAAAATGAATTCTCAATTGTTAACATGACACAAACTGGAAGTCAAATAAAAATACATAACACACACAACGAAAATACTAAACAATGGTTAAGAAACATGTTGAATAGAAGAAGTCCAGGAGAAACTGGTAACCAATTATAGATTAACTAAAATGTTTACAATTTGGCTATATGTTTAAGTCTGCTGTTCCAGCAAATAGTTATGAACATATAAAGGAATTTAATTGCGGATTGAACCTACCTGGAGAAGCTTTCTTCCTATTTGTATCACGAATCCTTGATTTATTTTCTCATGCCCAATTTGAAGTTTGCTTAAGGTTGAGAGCTGGATATTAAATGTTCCAATGAACATTAACACGGACACCTGAGGAAAAAAAAAAAAAAAGATGATATATATATTATGTTCCTTTTAGCAGCACGTGGGGATTTTAGTTCTCCAAGTTATAATCACCAAGCACAACAATGGTTTGGTTCTTGAAGGAGGAATAGATTGTGTAGTAACATGTGCACCGAGCAATGGCTCTTCAACTAAATTTTCTGGATGAAAAGGAGGACTCATTCTTTGTGCAAGAAAGGATCCTGCTGTGGGAGTATGACTTCTTGATAGAGATCTTGCTGACCTATCACATACATAAGAAAAAAAAAAATTATTAGATGATCATTGCATGCAACATTCAGAAGGGCATAGCAAAATATGTATAGGGGTTATTTGCCTTCCACCTTTTAATGTGACAACATCTTGAAACAGTTTGACTCATTACATGTCCTACAGGTCAAAGTAAACTTGGTTCCCATCATCACAAGATCTAAACAAGTATGAGAAAACTCGCCCTAAGTTTATCTTTGTCCATGACCCATGCATGCCTCTATAAGTTGATTTTTCTTCCAGATATAGAAAAAAATTTTTGAACAAACGAGTTTGACATTAAATATATTTTAATGACTATTTATGGTATAAAAAGAATTTAAATAATATTTCCATTTAGAGGCGTCCGTGTATAGGGATATGGTTAAAACAATTCCAAGTCTTTGATATACTTAACTAAATGATAATGGAGAAGAAATTGATGGAAATTCCATCTGTTAAATTGGGTGGTGGAACCAATTCTAAGACAGTGGGGCACAAAAATTCCAAAAACTAAATAATACAGACAACTAAATAAAAGAAAAAGAATCATACTATTTGTTCCTCATTTAATATCGCTGTTGAGGTATTCATGCCAAAACTTAACAGAAAATAGAGCTAATGTGAGAACCTTAAGGTAGATAATGAATTACATGTAGTATAATTCTCTGCCTGGAGAACTCTTTGGAAGAGGAATAGGACAACTTAATCTGTCAGCATCAGTAACTTGTTTCACACGAAAATTGCTAATGTTTTTTCCAATCTTTTCAGCTGCCTCAGGTCGGTACTCTTTGGAACCCTACATATTAAATGCATTCGGGAATATTGGAGCATAATACATCAATGGAAACAAAATATAATATGCTTCATAGAAAAATGAAAAATGACCATCCAAACCCAGTAAAGAACTTTTAATACTACTGCAAATGCTTTCAGAGGTTATGTTTCCTTCCATTAGTGGGAGACTAAATAAAGGAGTGGAGAAAAGATGAGTAGACATCATGAAAATTCCTTAGCATATGGTGAGTAGATTGGGATTTTTCCAAAGCCACATTGCAGGTGAAGGAAAAGTTACAAAGACTTGACCGATCAACTTAAGACTTCCAGAATATTCTACGAGTTTTTTCCTGCAGTAACTATAGAATTTATTAACAGCAAAATGGCAGATACCAAGTACAAAATCAGCACATAATCAGCCAAGAAATTAAAAAGAAAACTAAATGATACCAAGTACATCTTGAAAGTTCATATAAAATGTCAATTAAAGCAACTAGAATTCACAATTAAACCGATGTGAACAAAGAAAAAAACAGAAGACCATGACTTCAAAGCCACCGGACAATTAAGTAAAAGATGATCTATTGACTCAGTGTTATTCTTATACTTGCAACAACTCTCAGCAATGATCAACCTCTTAGTAGTTTATTCTATGTCAGGATTTCTCCTAAACTTGTTGTACAAACACACAACTATTTGAAGAAATTTGTTCTCTAAAAGTTAAGCCAAACAAGCTACAAATTATAAGTAACTGCACAAGTTAAAATTGACCAGAAAAAGAATGCATAAAATTTCTTCCGATACGAAAATTTATTCTTTACATTCATTCTTTTCCTCTTCCTTGCATATAGGCTTCCAGTAAACTGAAGTACTATTAGCTTCCATCGATACTGATTATTAAAAATAAAATAAACAAGAAGTCTTATTTTTATGCTTCATAACTTGGTAAAGCAATAAAATAAAATCTATTTTGCACAGTAAAAAATAATGAATTATCATCTTCTTTCATAATTTAGCCTCTCTTTTTCTTTACATTTTTAGTTGAATCAAAGTAACAGACTAAACACTGGGTCTTGTTTATCATTTGAACACATTCTTTAAATGAAAACCCTAACATTTTTCTCTGCTGCTCACCATGTAAAGTAATAGTTTGTTTCCTTTATTAGGTTCAGTAGTTTCTAGAGTGCAGAGGTTTAACTTGACCATTGTGTCAAGTGATTTGACTCTGAGCAGTGATGAATTTTTAATTTGCAAAATTCTTGCATAAAATTTGCCAAGAAAAAGTGTATTTTAATTTCTTACCTTGTCGCACAATATATTGTACTTCAATCGAGGATAAATGTGACCATAGTATACAGTCTGTGCCGCAAGAATTAAGGTAGTCATTGTATACAACTGCACTTTGACATCATAGTAAGGAAATGTAAAGTCAATAGTTGAGAACGTCAAAACAACATAATAAACTAAGAATTGACTAGACCAGCAACATTTTGGACGTAGAAATGTTCTTACAACTGCCATATAGTATTGTGTTGGAAGCTGCAAAGAGAGGGATTAAAGTTTCAGCAAACTGGTTGCAACTAAATCTACCATAGAAAATCAAAATAATTATTTCTTTCAAACACAACTCCAGGGATGAATCAAAAATGAAATCTTTATCGGTTCTAACTCCTATTTTTTATGAAGAAAATAAATCTTTTTATCGAAGGATCAGAAAAAAATGGGTATGGATTCCCCGCGGGAATGATTTGGAATATCCAAAACCAAAAATAGACCAGAGTTCCATAAGAATTCATTCTTAATACTCATTTAATAGGAGAAAGTATTCCTAATGAAAAATCTTTGTTCCTAATCTGAAGTGTCTTTCAATGCTGTTTTTGTGTTTTTTCACACTCTGAGACAAGCAAGATTTAAGAAAAGGGGAAAAAATTATAAAAGTTAAATACAAATCATTAAAACCAAATAGTAACAAGTGTTTTCATCTATAATGTACCATAAAAGTGGCATAAGGTTATCAATGTAGATGATTGAATGTTTGGATAAATACATCAAAAGCCCCTAACCAAAAAGGTTAGGCTCCATTGACATCTTTTTGGTTGCTTTTTTTACTTTCAAGAGTCAAAAAAAAAAAAAACACAAAAACACAGAAACAAAACAAAACAAAACAAAGGTTAAGCCTTATGTTATAGATGTTCGTGCATTATTCTTTCTACTTTTTTGGTAAATAATGACTAGAAAAGAAAAATAAAACCTAAAAACACATAGCCAAAACCAAAAAAACGAATTCATCTACCCAAGAGAATTTAAGTATGATAAGAAATTACTTTTCATATGAAAGAAGCATTTGGTTAGTTTTAAATAAATATAAGCTCTTAGAATCCAAGAAACATTTTAGAAAGCAAAGTTGATTAATAAAAGTAACAATCAAGCATTTTCTTTTACGTTAAGGAAAATGACATTGTCTTTGAACCTCAGAGTCATAAGGGTGATGCAAAGACAAAAAAAAAAGGAAATTAAAAAAAAAAAAAAAGTATACTGTAATAAAGGAAGTAGGATAGGACAGGGCAAGGATAAAGAAACAAACACCCAAAACAGGTCAAAATCTATCTATATAGATAGACCCAGCCATGTTCGACGTGACACCAAAAAATAATCAGAACACAACACCATAAAATAATATAAATACAACATGAATAGATAGATATATCAAAATTTATATAACATAAATTATTAACACGTTAAGATTCATATATAATACTTTAAACATGATTATAATCATGAAAATAATACAAACAAGACAATTGCCAAGTCTATACATGGAAAGGGCACTCACAGTAGCCGGCTCAAGAATACAACCGAATAGATTGAAAAGATCCCTGAGAAGTGAAACAAGAACAAAACATATGGTAATAAATAAGTTTGAAACAAAAACAAAAGGTAATAAACACGTTACAAACAAAACAAATGGTGATAAATTGTATTCATAAAATAGGGACATAGAAAAACACAAGTAAGAAAAGGTGGTAGAATTAGGGGAAGTGAATGGCACCCAATAATCCAAGTTGTCAAGAAACCGAAAGAGAGGCCTTCAATGGATTTCTCCTTATAGTTGCTGATAATCTGAGGTATTTCAGCCACACCCCAACTAAGTACGCTGATCAACCCCAAACCAAAAGACACTTTATCTCTTGGGCTGCAAATACAGTCGTCTAAGTAAACTCTCGTCCATTCCCAGCAATCCGCACTCATCCTGCATGTTGTCATTGTCTCTGCCTCCTCTCTCTCTGCCTTTGGTTCCCCTCCTCAGCCTACTATCTCATACTTGATATATAATTCCGATTAGTATTTCCTCATCAAATCGCATCCTCTTAGGAAATTAATAATATTAATAATAAATCAATCAATGCATTTAGTTGCTAATAATAATTTAAAAAAAAAAAAAAACCCCAGGAGAAGTGGATTCATGAAGAGAAAAGAAAGAAACTCACGGTTTCGGATGGCTGAGCCTTGGAGAGAAAATACAAAAGAAAAGTTTTGTTTCCTTTTACGTTGCTTGTGGTAACAATATATTATTAAAAAAAAAAAAGCCAGAAATGGCAGGGGAGACGGACTCTTCATCTCACTCACCCACTCTTCCTGGCCATTCAACTTTTCTATATTAAGTTTCACCGCCTATCTAGCTGAATCACAACTAGATCTTCCTATTGGCTGGATCTACTTAACTTTGAAACATTTAATATTGGTTTGGTCAAATTTCGGTTTTTAAAAAATTTAACTTAATCTGTCGGGAATCGTTTTGAATTCAGTTTATATTCAAATTCGCGCTGTTAATTTAAAAATTAAATTAAATTAATTATTTAATTTATTTTATTAAAATAAGATTATATCGCTGTTGTTATTCAGGTAACAACAAAAAATATAATAAAAGTAAATCTATACGCTCATGTGATATTTAATTTTTTTATTTTTACTTTTTTTCTTATATTTAATCTGTCTGTTATGATAGAAATAGATAATATCATTAGATTTAACTTTAATTAATAATTCTATATTGAAATTATATTTTTTTATGAAATCATAAACCTAAAATTTTAAAATTCTATATTTTTAATAAATAAATAAAATTCAGTTCAAATTAAACTCAAAATTAAACAACCTATCATCGTCGTTGGTTGCTACTATTGTTATATTTTAATATTATTCATTTGTAAAAATGTCAATATGAATGGGACAATGGAGAAAAATACCCACGCTTTAGAAATTTAGAAGCTTTCTTAAAACTTTTGCTCATTTCGCTCTTGGTTTATATTTCCTGTTTCACTTTAGTCAAATCCAGTCTCTTCCTTGCCTTGATTTCATCGTTTTCTAC
>JBBYHM010000027.1:8797937-8810682 GCA_038381775.1 Adansonia rubrostipa
AATGCTTTGAAAGCATCCTAAAATATTGATGCTTTCATGATAAGTAAGATGCACCTTTATAAGCTCTCAATTATGGGTTAAAGACCAAATGATAGCTTGTTGTTCATTAGAGTGTGATCAACCTTTTTAGCTCAGTAATCACGTTTGATAACTACATTACAAGTTACCTCTTATTATAATTAAAGCCTTTCTTATAGGTGTCAAACTTGATTGTGAGTTGCCTTAGTTTGAAACTCAAACTTTACTTTTTAAGGCACTACATATCTCGTTGGCTATCTTATGCTTTCTGAATTTTCACATGATATCATTCTCCATGCTACCTAGCAATGTAACATATGTAATGGAGGTTCTCTTTTTCAGGCAACATAAGCTTCTTGATCCCTTTTATTTTGGGTTGTATTCCCATTATCAAGCTCCTCCATGAATTATTTAAAATTTTCAGAACCTATTGTTCTTCTAGCACATACTAAATTTTCATATTCCAGACCTCATAATTATCCCCATTAAGCTTATAACCTATGTTGAGCTTAGCAACAAAGTTTTTTAGAAGTAGATCAATTTCAAAGGATATAATATAGTGAGAAATACAATCCAAAATAAAGCCTAGCCTACACACAATTATTTTGTCACAATCCGAAATAAAATCAATGAAAACCATCCATGTAGTATGGAACCAAAAGCTCACTAAATTTTACAATCAAAGTCCATAACAGTAGTTTAATTATCACTAATTTATTTCATTATTTAAAATTTATATTTTCAGCTAAAGAATATCTTAGAACTCCCACTTGATGTAAAATTACTCATAATTTTGCTAATTTATCACACAGATAAATGAAAATAAAATTTCATAAGTACATACATGATTAATCTTTTAAAAAAATTTTAAAATAAACCATGTCCATAAAATAACTAATCTATGGCTTTTTTAATGACCGAAATGGAATACAAAAATTCATCTTGTAGCTTATAATCCAAGTGAGTCATCTATGGATTTTATATAACCTTGTAATTACATTACAAAGATTAGCGCCGATGGTCGCAATCTTCTTTGCCTTATCTTCATATACTCTTTATCTGAACGGGCCAAGGTTAAATAATCCTTGATGTAGCCATTATCTAATTTGGACATCCAAAGATCATTAAGAAGATCCTTTTGTCTCTAAATAAGAAGTGCATTTTATAACACCATATAATTGTTACTATAACTTCTTGTTAGTATACGACCATTCCAAATCAACTTTTAGATTTTCTATTTAGAGTACTAATGTGTTTAACAATGTCATGATTATTTGGATCCATTTGATAGTTATTTAAGTTCTCATAACAAACTACTAACTCTTAGAAATTGTTTGGATCCATTTGATTGTTATTTAAGTTCTCAGAACAAACTACTAACTCTTAGAAATTGTACTATAGTCCTCATGACCATTGGGATCCAAACAATTCTCTGTATTGTCTTTTGTAACAAATACAAAAAATATATATATTTCATTAAACAAATTCATAACACAAAATTTATAATGATTAAAAATTACATTTTAATTAATTTTGTGTTAACAGGTTTCCTAAGATTTAAATAAAATTTTAAGATCAAATAAGCCAGGCAAATTTGATCATTTGACATTTAAAAAAAAAATTTGTTTTGAAATATTACTTGGATATCCAGATATCTAATACTGCAATTAAATAAAACTTTACAGGCATTTGAATACCAATTTTTGGAAATTCAAAATTTGATTATTTTAATCTTGGTTTTCATTGAAATTCACAATTTCTAAAACCGAGCTTAAATCCAATAAATTATATTACACAAGTCTCGCAA
This sequence comes from Adansonia rubrostipa, assembly GCA_038381775.1. Classification (NCBI taxonomy): domain Eukaryota; kingdom Viridiplantae; phylum Streptophyta; class Magnoliopsida; order Malvales; family Malvaceae; genus Adansonia; species Adansonia rubrostipa. Next base: position 8,799,763 of record JBBYHM010000027.1, read on the forward strand.
TAGTAATCCATGAAATCCTCATGTTTTTCTGTGGATTAAAGTATTTAACCAAAAAAATAAATCGTATTCAAATCTTAAACATACAAGAAAGTAAAACCTACAAGCTCTAATGAACCCAGTCCTGATTCACTAGTCGAAACAAGAAAATTGTATATTTTCCAGAGCACTAAATTCTTCAACTTTACATAGAGTTCTAAGTATTGCATCTTGATTTTAGAGAAAACTTATTTTCTATCTACTTGTTATCTTTCCGGCCTTAGCCGAATTGAAAATTTTTTTTCCCAATTTTTTTAATTCTTGTTGAACATAACAAGTTTGATTGAATGAACCTTTTTATTATTTGAAAGAGTTCTTTTTTTTTTTGGTTAACTGCCTTAGAGTGGTGCTTTTCTTTTTAGACAACTTATAACTTCCTAAAGGAAGTTTATTAGTGAAACGACGTGCCCAATATGCGCCTTATTTCATGCATGAAATCCACAAAGAAAATAAAAAGAAAACCAAATCAAAGTTTCTTCTTAAAACAAGTAAGTTTACCTCAAAAATTAATCCATCAATGCATGCAGGAAATACTAAAAGCAATAGGAATAGGATACCCAACATCATGTCGGTCTTGGATCTTTTTTATTATCGTTTGGAGAGTGACCTGTCCATTCCCAATTTACCATCCATCGATACTAATACATGAGCCCTATCATAAATTATGAACTTTGTACATGTGAATGATAATTAAAAGATATATTAAAATACTTAATTAATAAAAAGTTTAATTAAGAAGAGTGGGAAACAAGATTGGATTGGTGGTTTGAAATTAGATTGTGTATACACATAGGCACATGATTTAAAACAATGTTAAGATGCTGATGATCTACTTTTTTTGGATCACATTAAAATGTTTATTATTTCAAAGCTAATTCTATAATCCCAAAGAACAAAGAGTTAAGATAGTTTGTTATGCATTCCTTCCACCATAAAAGTAGGCCTATTTCTTTTCTTCTTTATAAAAAATGGGCTATAGATTTACAAACTGTGCATTAAAATATTCAGCTTTACTTGTAACAAGTTATATTTGATATATTGTATAGTTAGTGAACAAGATTATACTATTTATTAAAAGTTTTTAAGATAAACACGATAATCTTTATTTTTAATAAAGTATTATAATCTAATTTATTATCAATATATAGATTTATACACTATCAACCCGACAAATATAAGTTTTCACTTGTAATTGGTAAAGATTTAAAAATGAAAAATAAAACTCAGCTCTCTCTCTTTCTCTCTCTCTCTCTTTTTCTTTTATTTTAATGAATGAAGAATGTGATTGTGCTTCAAACATAAAATTTTTATCGAAATAGAATCTAAAATTTAATGTAACTAATTCAAATATCTACTTTTACAATGTGGCATATAACATCTCGTATTCGAATCTCAATACTTTTTTTTTTCTTATCTTAAGCTGTGACTTCATTTGCACCTAGAAAGTAAACTTCAATTCGAATTTTCCACACAGCACTTGAATTAAATCCAAGCAATATATTTCACTTCTTTCTTTCTTTGCCATTAGTAATTAACAATGTGGGCATATTTCACTTCCCTCTTTCTTAGTCAATAGAATTTACAGTGTTGGTGGAAAGCTAATCTCACGTTGCTTGGCAATAACATATCAAAATTAAGTAGAATGTAATAAGATTTTTTTTTTTTTTGTTCTATTTAGTTGTACATATGAGGCTAAATGGTGTGGAGTGAATGTGGATTATTAGAGAAGCTTAAATTTCATTTTTTATTAAAAAAAATAATTAAATTATAATTATTGGTGATTATAGTTGTTTTTTTGTGCTGCAAAAGCACAGCTTTAACCAAAAAGAAGTTTTTATTAAGAAAATAATTATGCCAAAAAGCCATTTTACTAGCAAATATAATTTTATATGATTCACAAAAGGGATTATGCCATTTTCATTACTCCACTAGAAGCATTTATATATTTTTTATATCCTAAAAATATTATAAACATTTAACAAAATAAGTGTTTTCACGTCTTAAAGTGAATATTCGATTTTTCTTTTCTGCATTATTTTTCTAATAATAACTTGTTTTAAAAATAATACTACCTTTTTACCCTCCCCTAATAAGTTAACTTCTTTTATTGATATTAAGTATCAGCTTCACTCTTCAATAAGTTTGCTCCTACAGTCTATATAAATAAGCCATAATTTATTTTAAAATAAAGTTATCATCACTATTCTAAAGAAAAACAAAAGAGCAATGTACAACCTCACCTTTCAAATTGTTTCTTGAGGCTTTAAATTTTATGCAGGAAAAAAGTAGTCGGTCGCCCACCCATCCCAAAATCCAAGAAAAATTAAAAATTAGCGTTACCCTGACATTTGGTGAGGCAAGCAAATTTTGTAACTGGCCTCCCAGTCCTACATCAACATTCAACAATTATTACTGGATTTGTTCTAGTTGCAGCTATCTCTTAAAATTGCCAAGGTTGGTCTCATTTAAGAATTACAATAAAAATATTAGATTTAAAAAATAAATTTTAAAAAAATATATATATATAAAATTTGGTTTAATAAATTACATTCTTATTCTGTCTTGATCTTGCTTAACCTATTTTTCTATTAATCATAAATTTTTAAAGGAATCTATCATTTTTAAGAGTAATCAATTTTTTTGTAAAAAGATTAATTTTTTTTTAAATGAATGATTAATCCTTTCTTAAGAAAGATCCATCATTCTAAATAAAATTTTAGATGAGCATGTGCAGGTTTAGCAATGTCTTTATGTAGTCAAGTCAAGTTTGGACATAAAATTTTACTCATATTTCAGATTAGATCAAATCTGATCATAAAATTTTACTCCTATTTCAGACTAGATTAATATGCATATATATTTTCTCCATATCAATGCTTTTTAAGAACTATTTATATATTTTTTTAAGAAAGATCAATATTTTAAAAAGGAATTGATACATTTTTTAAAAGGATCAATCAATTTAGGTAAAAATCTAGACAGACCAATGCAAGCTTGGACAATATCCTTACACAATTAAGTCATGATTAAGCATAAAATTTTGCTCTTTTCGAGCCAACTCAGGTCTTGGGCATAACATTGTTTGCATAAACTTGATCTTGTCTAACTCATTTTAATATTAATTAAATAAATTTTTAAAGAGATTGATATTAAAAAAAAAAAAACCAATCACTCCGTATAAAAATTTAAACCAACTTTTTTAGGTCCAAATAATATCCTAAAATAATTGGGTCAAATCTCAACATAAAATTTTACTCATATTCTAGACTAAGTCAACCCGGCTTGTTGCGAATCCAGCGTATCCGCTCACTGCCCAACATGAAAATATAAAATAGTAATTATAAATAAATAAATGCTTAATATTTGTGCCTCCGATCCTATTTACACTTCTAAATCTAGGATCAGACCTATTTCCACCGGATCCAAAATTTGTATTCGTAACTTAATATTGGATGGAAACGTAATTTTATTGGTTTTTCCCTTTTGCTTCTTAGTAGAAGATATCTTATGGTGTAATTGAAAGTTAGTGGATAGATTGAACACGCACGTACACACACAAACACACACACACACACACACACACACACACATATATATATATATATACATATTAATTCATTTAATGTCTACAGTTACTAAAAAATGGGTAGTGATGTCACTATAATCTCTTGGTTAGATGTAATACTTCTTCCACTTTCATTTTTAGTATATAATATAGTACCTAAACATATTAGATTACTTTCACTTTTAATATATAATAAATTACCTATAATATTAGAATTTAGGATTCTTATTATTATGCTAAAACAAAGGAAAGTTATTATATATATATATATATATATGTACATAATCATGGATATTTCACAATAATATTATTCCATTCTTCTCAAGAATAAAAAAGTTATATAGGTAAGAGTAATTCATTTGTATTAAAGTAAAATTAAATTAATCTTACATATTTTTATAACTCTTATGTGGTTTATATGTATTTTATTTGACCTTCGTACTTCATACTCTATTCACATAGATTATATATTGTCATGTATTGTTTTGAATAAATTAAAAATATTTAACTATTTGTCAGATATAATTAACATTGAATTGTTCAACATATTTTGAAAAGACATATTTCACGATCGATATAATAAAAATATCAGATTAATATAAAATTTTACGTACATGATCAATATAATTACATTATTAACTCTAAAAGTCAATTAAAGTATTAATCATATAAAAATTATAAAAAATATTTAAAACTAATTAATTTATACTAGTGTAGCTGCACATCCTTCCCCAGCATAAAATATAAAGCGAGGGGCGGATCAAACTTGAAGGTTGACAACAATAAATAAAAAACCGGGCAACAAAAACTTCATCAGGAAATGGATTTTATTTGTTGATTTTTGATGATGATGGGTACCTTACAACTCATCTTTTAAGTATTCTCGGTTCTCTTTCTTTCTTGTCCCACCTTTACTGGAGCCATCTGTTTCTCTTTTCTGTCGTAGGCAAATGAGTACCTAGTCATAGGATGAGGACTGAGGTGGGGTCATCCTTTGCTTTTCAAATATCATCATCAAAGCTTGCAGGCCACTCAATCCCCCCATTCCATTCTTTTTGTTTTTTCTTCCCTCCCACCTAACTTTGCAGTATTTTGATTGAAAATATGATGTTTCCTCTGATTTTGTTACATGCATGAATTGATGGATGTTTAAAATGTATTTGCGTGTACCCATCTCATGCCCAAGGGAGAAAAAAAGAAAAAAAAAAAAAGAAAGAAGAAGCTAGGAAGTTTCAGATGCTTCATTCCCACCGTTGGCCATTGAATCAAGGCAATTGATAAACTACTTTTGTTCCCAAGTCCTGTCTGTTTTGCCTTGACATTTAGACTGGAGATTACCCACTTGGTTGGCATATTCAGAATTCTTACAAGCTCTGAGAAACTGCTTCTATGGGAACCACTCGGAAAATATGCTTATGGGAACGTGCGGATTCACATCCTACACTTTCTGAGTAAAATGAGACATCCTACAATGAGATTTAATTAATCAATCCAAAAGAGATCAACCAAAAAAGAAAATAAGCAGTAGGAAACCTTAAAATTATATAAAATATTTAACGGCAAAAGGTTAGAGCCATCTGCTGAGACCTGAAACACCCAACAAAGCAAACTGTTTCCTCAGAATACAAAAGCATAACAAGCCCAGAAATATGACTTGTTCCTATAGAGCACCACAAATTTCCTGCTTTTTTGCTCAAAGGCCTAATCCGACGGTGCGACCATCCCTTCGTCGAAGTCCAGCAGTGTACTGCTTCTCCAAATCCAGCTGTAGTTCCTGCTGCTTCTTTGCTTGAAGGAGACCATTGCCATCTTGAGTGTCCGGTTTGCGCTCCACGGGCTTCACGTCCCCTTTCACACCCTACAATTGGCCATTGGTACCAAGGCAACCTTAGACTCTAAAACTGTGTTAGTATGTGACGAAACTCTGAATGAGATAATGAGTCATTGAGACACATAAAATAGTAGGTTCTGCATAAAATTGCCATGACCGAATTGTAACGCTAACCAGTGCTCAAAGAACAACAGCAAAAAGGGCAATAAAGAGGAAAAGGGATTTACCATGAGTTTATTGAATTTCTCTTGTCGCTCACGATCATCAAATAGTGCAGTATCCCAGCAATGACCAGACTAACATCAACCAAATATATAGTTACAAGTAATAATTTAGGTTAAATGGAATCAATTTAAAAAAACATGAAAATTTTAGCTAATTCATCAGAAATACCTCTTCAGCAGGGGTGTTTTTCTTGCTTCCCCACAGCAACTTCTTCTTTTGCTCAGTAGTCATATAACGATGGCCCACACCAACAAGGTTCCTATTAACTGCGTTGATAATCAATTCAGATAACTTGCAACAAAACTTTCGTGGAAATCCAGCTACCAGTCTATAACGTCCCGGTAACAGGAGCAAAAGAAAAAAATAATGACTTAATCAATGAGTATGACTATAAATATAAAATAAAGTTACCTGGTTAATCCCTCTTTCAACCTTAGTAACAAAACTATTACCAAAACACACCATACGGAGGGTAATATACAAAGAATAAAGACTAATCAAGTGATGTTATAGGACGAGCATACTGCAGAAATATAGAGGGCATTATTATCAGCAAGAGACCAGTTAACCTTGTTTCATGTGTACACAAGTGTATGTTACCTAAGTTGCATTTTGAAGTTCAAACCATGCTAGTATAACCACACCAACTACAAAAGCTATATGTTAAGACCAAAAAGGAGAAACAACATAATTTGGAGCCTATTAGAGAGATAAGGAATAAAGTGAGAGCACAACATGGTAGAACGCTAAGGAACCTAGGGACACCAAGAAACAAGATTTTACAACAGTTGGAAATGACACAAGAGACTGAATTCTAATAAAGGCCATGATTATTAAAGACAAAAATGCTGTAAATTTTGGGGCTTCAACTCATACATAAGACAAGTACGGAAGACAACAAATTAGACTAATGCACCATATGATATATAGCATATTTTCTATGTAAACCTCACAGCTTCAGAGTAATAAATGACAAAAGCATGCCGATGACTACATTTCCAAGTGAGACTACAACTATTTCCAAGCTTCAATTCCAACCAACAGAACTTCAAGGACATAGCAATTTGAAACAAATCTGACATAGCTTTCATAAGGCATTTCTAAGTTTGAATATGAGAGAGAGAGAGAGAGAGAGAGAGAGTCCCAAAGTTAAATATAAAAAATACCTAATTCAGCAGCTTTCATTGCAGCAATTTTTGCAGCATTTATGTCATTAGTGATGTCAACGTCATTGACATGGGCCTGTCCCATGGTCACTCTTCCATCACTCTCTTCAGCTTGCTCCAAACTTGACAGCTTTTCATCAGCTATGGTAGAAGACTTGGACACTAATCTCATGGTAAAACAATGATATTAAGCATAAATCTATTGGGAAAAAAAAGATATCAATGTAACAGCTAAAATGTAAAATCAAGCACAAACGACAAAAAAATTACCATCTTTATCATAATCAATGCCCTTTCCCGAGAGTTTCAGTTTCTTAGCTTGAGATTCCTGATTTTTACAGTTAGACTTCTCTTCGAACTGCTCAATCAGAACTCTACCATACCTCTCCTTTTCCACATCAGTTTCCCCTTCATCATATGCCATTCTCTCCTTTTCTGCAGACTTTAGACCATCAATATCCTTCAGACCACACTTGTAACCTTCGTTAAGGGGACACTTATCGTTGTCCCTCTCCCTCCCAGAAGATGAGTCATTCCGGTGGCCCCTGGCTTCTTCGTAAAATGGTGTGCTATCGCTTTTTTTATCTCCCAAGCTTCTGTGATAGCTCCCTTTTTCATCTTGACCATCTCTGTCCCGCCTTCTTTCTCCATCCATATTTTCAGAAATAGAGTTACCACGTCTCCTACCAGATCCAACCTTGTCCAAAGATGAATCCTTGTCTTTATATTTCTGATGCTCTAGAAATGGTGATTCTTTCTCCTTGTCCCTGCTCCTATGTCTTTTATTATCATATCTATCATGAGAATATTTTTCAGCACGTGAATAGTCTTTTGACCTAGTAAGGTCACTTTCTTCTCTTGGATGATCAGAGTGAATGCTAACTCTTGATCCTCGACCAGAACGAGAGGACAGTCTATCATACTTGCTATCTTCATCGGCATGCTTGTCATGTCTGACATAATCATCATGCCTGGAGTAATCACGAGAACTCCTAGAAGACTGCCGATGAAAGTATCTATAAGAATCATCATTTCTACTATACTGGTTCCTACTAGAATCCCTATCTAGTTCTTTCCGATCTCTTCCTGCTCGAGTATCTGCACTTTTTGCTAGATCATTCCTTGAAACCAGGGGACTAATGCTGCGGTCACGCTGAGAACTTCCTGTAAATACACACACTTAGAAATGAGGCTTCTGAAATGAGAAACTTTTTGCTGACATGATTCAAACTTTCAAGGTCCAAGATTGGAAGAAAAAAGAAACTTGCAAATTTTTGGGTGAAGATAACAGTTATGAGAGCAATTCCTTGAAAGAAGAAAGATATTTTGGCTCATTGATGGTAAGGCTTCATGTGTTAAATCTTAATATTAGTCCATGGAAAGTCAAGTTCTATATTCCATAAATTAGTCAAGACTTGTTAATTGAACAAGGCTCTATTGTTGGATTTTTAAGAGTTAAAAAGTTATTACTTACGAATAGCAATCATAGATGAATATTTTGAAGGGGATAAAACCAATCGAAACAAAGCTCCATCCTATTTCTAGTGTGATTAAAAGAATTTCAATTGTCTTTGCCCAATCAAGGCGCCCCTCCCACTTTAAGCTAATTTCTGAATTCTGACCCTTTCTCGGTCCAATTTTCAACCAAACTTGTGTATATCTTGAGTTACCTGGTTTTTATCATCACAGTTAATATATTAACCAAAATAGGGTGACAACCAAAGTACAGACACATTTGCTTATCCAAATTCGGACTCAAATATAACCGGCAGCAAAGACCAACCAACATCAGCAGCACCTTTAAACGAATAATAATTATTCTCGATGAACTGTAAGAAGTCGATTCAAATCAACTGCTGCATGCAAACATCACTAAACATGAAAACATCAGAGTGATATATTGACAAAAATGTGTTTGGCTCTAATGTGAATTCACCACGTGTTTACATAACTGTATGACAACACAACATGGACAGAAAGAGAATCATTTCAACACAAATGATGAGGCAGAAAACAAAGTGGTTGAGGAAATCAAGACTAATTTCCTAGCAGATCAGGAATTGTGGTCTCATTTGATGTTGGACTAAATTAGCTCAAAATGGAAGCAACAAGGGATATTGTTAGAGTACAAATTAGCTTGTTTCAGGTGTTTTATGGTATATCTTATTCTTAACAAGTGCAGATTTCCAGATTTCTGCAATCTGCAAATTACTGATTTCCAGGTTTCCTGATTTTCTAGATATCCTTTAACTATGGGATTATGATTATGAGGAAATTCTAATATAATTATTTTTTATTTGTAATTGATTTGTAATTACTCTAGTTACCTAGAATAGTCTTAATTTTGGCTGTATATATACCAGTGTTTTCAGAAGAGATGAAAATGAGAAAAAAGAAAAAATATTCTCTCCAATCTGTTCTAATCTCTCTAATCCATTCTTTCTAGTCTATCTAATCCATTCTTTACCTAGATTTCAACATGATATCAGAGCTATAGATTGACCTCTATCAATTTTTTTTCCCCAAACTCCATGGCTTCTAAGACAAGCAGTTTCTCCGAGCCTATATCAGGTCAAGAATCTGTAAACACCAGTAGGTCAGAAGGATCAGTTCTCCTCATCACCAGACACAAGCTGACTGGCCACAACTATCTTCAATGGGCCATGTCAGTGATGATGTTCATCTCAGGCAAAGGAAAGGATGACTATCTTACTGGTGCTGCTATTCCACCAAGGAAGAATGATCCTAATTTCAGGACGTGGAAATCAAAAAACAACGTGGTCATCTCCTGGTTAATCAATACCATGGAAAATGACATAGGACAGAATTTTATGTTCTACAACACTGCTTATGAAATCTGGAATGCAGCAAAGGAAACATACTCAAACTATGACAATACAGCAGAACTGTTCGAAATCAAAGGTACTCTCCATGATCTCAAACAAGGTGAGATGACTGTATCTCAGTATTATAATACTTTCAATCGTTATTGGCAACAATTAGATGTGTTTGAGAGTCCAGACTGGGAGTGTCTAGAAGATGCAAACAGATACAAGAAAAATGTCAAAAAACAGAGGATTTTCCAGTTTCTGCTTGGCTTGGATAAGTCTCTTGATGAAGTCAGAGGCAAAATTCTTGGTTCCAAGCCTCTTCCATCAATCCGAGAAGCATTCTCTGAGGTTTGGAGAGAGGAAAGTAGGAAGAAACTTATGATGGGAACTTAGGCATCTTCAAATGCTCCAAAAGGTTCAGCCCTTGTTTCACGAGGGACAAATGCTGCTGATTCACAACAGAAAAAAGGCAGGCCCTGGTGTGATCATTGCCGTTGACCGGGCCAAACCAAGGAGACTTGCTGGAAGATACATGGAAAACCTGCAGATTAGAAGCCAAACAAGGAAAAGGAAGCAAGGAGTTTTGTGGCCGATTCAGAAAGAAAAGAAAATACTAGCGAATCTGCTCAGTTTAGCAAAGAACAGATTGAATGGCTTCAAAAAATGTTTAGGCAAGCATCCTCTCTTACTCCAATCATCTCAACAGGGTCTACGGCACAAAAAGGTAAATTTTTTACTGCCTTACATGCTAAATCTGAGGACTCATCACAGTGGGTTGTCGATTCCGGAGCTTCAGATCATATGACAAGTGATGCATCATTGTTTCATAAGTTCAGACCATGTCATGAGAATTACAAAGTCAGAATTGCAGATGGTTCTCTCTCTGCGGTGATTGGTATTGTAGAAGTGATCATCTCAGAGTCTTTTGTTCTTAAATCGATCCTTTTAGTACCAAATTTGACATGCAACTTACTATCTATAAGTAAGCTCACGAGAGACTTAAACTGTGCTGCTAAATTCTCTTCCACTTAGTGTTTTTTAGGATTTGAATTCGGGGAAGATAATTGGCAGTGCTAAGGAAAGTGGAGGACTCTACCGGACTAAGGCAGATGATCAATCCAATACTAAGGCTCACTGTGTTTCCCTCTCTGCAATCAATACTTTTGAATCTGATTCAATCTTACCTTTCGAATCTAATAAAGAAAGTGCAATTATGTTATGGCATTTTCGTCTTGGTCATCCAAATTTTACATACTTGTCAAAATT
>JBBYHM010000027.1:8810782-8902441 GCA_038381775.1 Adansonia rubrostipa
AGTTTTACATGTTTTAAAGTCATGAAAAGCCTTTTAAAATTGATTTTCATGTGAATGTATCGATACACTATGTGTATGTATTGATACAATGCGAGGTAGTAGCTAAATAACCTTAAAATGCAAAAATCACTGTTCATGTATCGAGACAGATCCTTCTGTATGATACACGACTATTTAACGATCATATTTTAGACTGTTAAACACAATATATCGATACCCACTTAATTGTATTGATACAGAGGCAAGGGGAACAATGAGAAATGATATTTTGAAGGCTCCAACGGCTATATTCCTTCACTAAATGTTCCCAACGGCTAGAATCATGATCAAGACTATAAATAAGCCACTCCAACACCTTCAACAATAAGAAGAACTAAGGGAATTGTGCTTAAAGTCAAATCTTTCATCTTTTCCATAATTTTCACTAAGTAGTTCATCTTTGTATGGGATTAATTCTTCCTATTTTTGTACTCTTCATTTTGTATCTTTAGATACATATTTTCTTTGATCTAAAATTCTTGTAACCACCTAACCTTTAGAGGTTTTATTTATTTACACTCAAATCCTTATAAAAAGGAGAGGTTACTACCTAGCCATTGAAAAGTAGAGAAGGTTTTTACTTAGCCTTCAAAAGTAGTGAGAGAGGGTTCTATCTTAGCCATAAAAGATAGGGGGTAAAGGTTTCTATCTTAGCCTTAAAAGATAGAGAGTGTAAAGGTTATACCTTGTTCTTGAAAGGTAGGCAATTCAAGTCAGTGAATTATGGAAATCCGAGGCAAGTGAGGCCAAGGTAGAGGACGTAGGCAATTGAGACTGAACCTCTCTAAATCTTTGAGTTTGCTTCTCTTTCCCTTCTCTTTAATTGTTTATTTCTATTCACTAACTTGCACTCCAAAGTTTATTGTTTAGATTTCTCAATTTTATTTATCAAAGTTTTAATTTACTAAAATTTTGAGAAATCAATTCACCCTCTCTTGATTTCATTCACCACTAAAAGGTTTAACAATCTTATAATTGTAACTCTTTACAACTCCTTTATAAGACCATTGTGTTTTAAGGGCTTTATCTAATTAGTGTTTGTATGATAGTCAATCATGCCACTAACATGAAGGAAAACCTTTGTCACTATAAAATAGTAACATGTATATATAGTTAATTAACTTTATATCTCATGTCCCAATTTGCTTGGTTCAAGGGCATACACCAATAGTTTGTACCATAATTGCCATGTTTGAATGTTCTAATTGATAAAAAGGTGTCTTGTTCATACGCCAAATCTATTTTTAAAACCTTCCCAAGTTAGGTCCACATTAACTTCAATAAATAAGGATTGATATAGACTCAATATTTTCTATCAATTGGTCTTCCAATCTAAGGGAAAAATCAATTTCTTCGTGTATGGATTTAAGGATAGATAAGGCTAAATATTATGATTTTCAAAACAATAATGTCCTCTTTAAGCTTTTCTTAAATTGCTTATGCCTTGGTCTTATGTCTAGTGGCCTTTACTTAAGATATGGTTAACAAGCTTTTCATCATCCCAAACCACTCTGGGATTGTGATCAAATAAACCTGTGAAGCCAGTATCATTGACTCTTTTTAGTCACCGACATTTAGATTTTGTAACTCAAGTTTAGCTTTAGAAACTTGAAAATCAAAATTTCTTTTGTTAAGCACTAACATTTTTCTAGAGTTGTGTCCCCAACTTAAAAATTTATTTTTTAACCCCAGACCATTTTTCTAGAATTTTGTGATATTTTCCCTTAAGGTGTTGAATTACCTTTCCAATGGTATCTTGCTTGCCATTGGATATTCCAAATGAGGGAGTTACAACATTTCTAACCTTTGCTATCTAAAAACCCCAGAATTAGAGATTTACATTCTATTCAGGCTATTTCGACCCACCAAATGATTTTTCTAGAGTTTACAAATATTTTTCCTAAAATGTTTGTGAAATCCTTTTTTCGAAAATGTATCATTTGTGAACGATTTTGAGTGAGTTGGGTATGATTTTTCAAAGTCCACTAAACCTTTTCCCTTGTATGTGCTGTCAGTATTGAATTAGACCTAATTTCTAGAATTATTGCCTCCCAAAAAGTGATTTTTTAGAATTTTATAAAACATTTCTATATTAAACCTTATCGAGTCACCTTTCTAATGCTACAACGTTCAATCCCTAAAACCTTCAGACCATTTTAGAATAAAATCACAAACAAGGATAACGCGATGCTACCTTTTATTTTAGCATTATTTAAAATTAATGGATTTTTCAAAATCTCCACTTCAAGGCATTCAGATGCCTCTAAATGAGTCCAATCAACCCCCTCAAGTCAAAATATATGTGTCAAACATTTTTCAAATCTTACCATTCCTATTTTACCAATTCTTTATAACCAAAAATCACCAATTTTGTCAAAGATCATAAAAATATGTCATTCTGTCAAGAAATTAGCAAAAATTTGTCAATTTAAGTGCTTTAATCCTGTCTCTCCAAAAATTACTAAAATTTTCATTTACAAGGATACTCTAACCCAATTTTTTGAAAGGATACTCTAACCTCGTTTTTCAAAATTTCACTTAAAAGTAAATGTTTTTTCTCTCCCAGATTTTCTGGATTTTTTATTCCAAACTCATGTTCAAGCCTCAATTAATCTACAACTCTAAACATGTCTCAAATATTTTCAGTTTGGTTATTTCTAAATAACTAATGACAAACACAAAATACATTATGTTCGATCCTCCCCCTCCCTTTTTTGTGTGATTTATTTTATGCATGCAATTTTATCTTATCTTTCTTATGCCTTACTAACATATTTCCCTTTTGTGGGTGTCTATTTTGCATTCACATTTCCAAATTATTTTCAAAAGTCACAAGGTAAAGTTTTGTGTCAGTATCTCTCCAACGCTTGAATTCGATTTTTAAAATTAAATTTAGAGATCCTTTTTAGCCAAAATTCTTTATGTTTCCTATCTTTTTAGGGTGCATACAAGATTTAATTTTTTTTGTGAAAACCTGGATTTATCACTTTATATAAATTCATTCATAAAAAAAGATTATATCTAAATAATGACAAGTCAAAACTGAGGAAATAGAAATCAATGCAAAACACTCGAACCCAATCGAATAATCTTTAGACCATGTAGACTTTAGAATCAATGTCTCAAGTTTCATAACTTAGAATGTCGGTTTCAATTGGTGGCCGATCACGCCTATCCCAAGTGATCGGTAATGACTCTAATTGTTGGCCAATTCATGGTGGCCATCTAAGATCAGTTAGATAAGCTATTTGTTTAACGATTCCCCCATATTAAAAAGAAAGAGTCTTGGTTAAAAAGACATTTCTTTATCAAAAATTTTATTATTTCCCTTGTATTTAAGTCATGCACACTTCTTGCTCCACGAAGATTTTTAGGGCATGCTGTGATGTCTTGGCGACTATTCTGAGGACTAATTTAGAGAGTTAGGCCTACGACTAGCCGTGTCTTATTAGTTTTTAGTTTTTTTAGTTTCAGTAATTATTTAAATATAGTTTTCTTTGATTTTTGTCTACTAATCTTTTATTTTTCATGATTTTTTTCTTATGATTGTTAGGGACTGCCTTGTTCCTAAAATAAATATTGATTTGATAAGTATGGTTAAAAAATTAAATAAAAGGTTTGATTGTTTCTCTAACACACATTGTACAGTTACATTTGCATTAGATTTTCACTAAACTCCATGGTGGGATTAAGGTCCTAAATATTAGGAGGAAGTAAGCTAGTGGCTATCATGAGTGACCCTTGGCACTAGCATAGTAAGAACTTTTATGGTGTAAATTACCTATGTCTCTTATGAGTAACCCTCTACATTTGCATAAGAAAGTACATCCACTAGATTAAACCCATTTTGCCAAACCCTCAAGGGATAGGATCAAGTGCCTTTGCTATCCACACTAGACGAAGGAGTGATTTGAATATCAGCTTAGATTGTCAACTTAAACCTCATATAATGAAACTTACGAGCTAAACCATGTCAAACCATACCAAAATGCTGATAAAATGACCTAAAGAATAAGAACACTTGAGAAAACACTTCTTACCTATACTCTCATATATTATAGTTATGTAGGTGATAAAGAATGAACATTGTTACTTACAATTGTCATTTCTTTGTTAAGGCATACCGTCATGCTATTCGATTACTTACAAGGCTCTATGTTGATCTTTGACAATAAGTTAGTGGTGACAAACAAAGGTCATCACTGACAAGGTTCCATATCGCTTAAAAAGAGTCTCATCTGACACGAATACGCCTTATGCTGTCCAAACAAAAGCTAATGCCCATTTGTTCCTTTAAGTGATAACATTCAAAATTTTCTACTTACAAGGTCTTGTTTAAGGCTAGGTGTTACCTTAGAGGAATAAATTCATTTAGAGAAGTCATTGCACTATTCGACTAATGAGTCGGAGTCTGCCCATCATCGGATGGTGATGAATGAACATTACCGCCTCAAGTGTTGATTTTTGTCTCGAAAGACATCGCATCATCTTAATAAGGATAATTTGAACTCAAAATTGTCGTTATGCTGTCCCCACCATACTAGGCATTAGTAAGCCTATTGCGGTACTTGTAGCCTTTTTGTGTGCATCCCAAAGGCATCGTAATGCTTTATTTTTTTCTCAGGGCAAACTTTTATTGAATTTACTTCTCTACTTCATTCTACTTCCATGATAATAAAAATGAGATTCTTTTTGGTTATTTTTCTTAATAAAAAGTCAAAAATTCATACTTTAGAAGAAAAATAAGGAATGAAAAAGAAAAGTTTGTTGAGAAAAAAGAATAAAAAAAGAAGTCCGTCCAAGAAAGGGTCGTAAACCAAGTTAAGAAAAAGAAGGAAAGAAATCAAAACAGAGAGATCAATAAAATGGGACTATCATTAGGGTATTATTTCCCTTAATTTGTTCATAGCATTTTAATTCACTTTCATACCTTTTAGTCTTATACATCCATGACATTTCTTTCAGCAATCATTCTTTAGCATGTCATACATAGATCATTATATATTGCTAAATTTAGTTGTTGCTTGCATTGAAAAGATCACAACATGTGGCATCAATTACAAGCAAGAATCAATACTTTAGAAAGCATCTAAGAAGGGCTCAGGCACAATGTCCGAGAAATGCAAGAACAGCTCATAGAAATTATGGAAGTCTTAATTGGCCTTCCTGGAAAGGAATATAATATGCAAGAAAGGCATAGTCACCTATAATAAGCCAGATAGGTCAGGTCATGGTAGATCAATCAAAAACACATGTTACACCTTGGATGGAACCATTAAAAAGGTTAGACACGATATTGAGAATATGAGGGGATAATTGTTAGAATTAATAAGGATGCTCCCAAGCTTTGGTTAAGTGAAGACAAATTATTCTTGAGAGACATTATCACCAACAACGCGATTCCATACATTATGTGACCTAATGTCTGGATCAAAGATGCTAGGGTCCAAACTTGAAATGACCAACATCAGACCCCTTATTGTCATGTCTCCCTCGATAATTAAGACCAAATGTCCTGGCTATGAATCATTACAAATTAACACTTTTTCTAAAACTAGATATCCTGTCACCATCTTTCAACCATCCTTTGATTCTAGTACTAAGAAATAATCATGAGGAAAGCCTAAATTTAATCCCATCCCACTTATAAAGAGCTATACTCTTTTTTTCTCCAAAGATAATTGGTCATTCTTGTCTATGCCCCCAAGAAAAAAAACCCCAATACCTTCAATGGTTTAATGCTAATGCCTATTACAACTACCATATCAAGGCACCAAGCATGACACCAAGATTTGCTTATCATTGAAATAAAGGGTACGAAGCCTTATTGACTCCAAGGTCTTGTAATTCGGGGAAGATTAGGACCCTAGCTGATTAAGGAATTTGGAAGATTGAGTGAAGTCCCAATGGTAAAGGATAAAGATTAGACTTTTCTTATGCTTTTTGGAATACTAGGATGTTTGGATAAAAGAATGTTTACAAAGATAATGTTTACTTGTTCTTTGAAATTTTGAAAGAGAAATCCTATATATTGAGAAATCAAAGGAATGATAAGGAATATGTTTGATTTAATAGGATGCTAATGACTGTACTACAATTTGAACTTTCACTACTTTTGCTACAATTTCCCTTGTATTCAAACCGGATCAAAGACCCATGATATCATAAATTCATTTACTTATTCATTCACCCATCCATTCGTTCATGTATAACAACAATGAAACTAAACAATGCTAAGGCCCAGTATAACTTTAAAATTAATTAGCGTTTCTCTTTTTGGGTAAAATAAGAAAAAAAGATCAGGTAATTTAATCAGATGAACTCTTTGGCCGAAAGCTTTTGCAATTAGCTCATGATCTAGAGCAATCAAGGCTAAATCCATCAAGAAAGTTTAAGGATTTAAAGCCACAATAAAAATATGACCAGTTCAAAAATAATTTGAGCTGTGGAGCAAGGAAAAATATTCAAAGAAACCAAAGAACTCTTGTTGGTCTCTGATGTGACCATCCCAACAAAATTCAAGGTCTAGAATTTAAGAAGTATGATAGGCTCAGTTGCCCAAAGATGTATCTGATTGTCTACTATCATAAAATGGCTAAGTATGCCAGGGATGCAGAGTTTCTTATCCACATCTTCCTAGAAAGTTTGACTAAGGCAGCGTCTAAATTGTATTCGTGACTAGAAAGAAGCAAAATATGTACTTGAAGGGATTTGGCTCGCACATTTTTAGAATAGTACAGGCACTTGTTGGTGACAGTTCCCAATCGATAGACTCTTCAAAACATGGAAAAAGAATCTCACGAAAGCTTCAAAGACTACGCTTGTAGACAAAAAGCCATAGCAGCAAAAGTCCAACCTCTTTTTACTAATACAAAGATGACTGCTTACTTTGTAGGCACACTTCCATCCCCCTATATGATAAGATGGTCAATGATGCCTTTATTGAATTCAAAGACATTATTTACTGTAAGATAATCGAAAATGGGGTAAAAACAAGGAGAATCAAAGGTGCTAATGCTAGAATACCTTCTGGAAGAGAAAAGGATGAGCAAGCTTTGACCATCCATAATAGAAAAAAAAGATCAATTCAAGGAAATGTATTTTGACTCTATCCTTAACCCTAACTTATAGCAGACTATTGGCCACAATAGGCTTATCCATATGCTCCAACACCTTTCATTTGAGCTCATCCACATTATGTTCCAGAGTGTGAACCGGCTTAGAGGTTAACTTAAATAGTTCTCAAGAATGTAAGGGAAAAAGGACAAAGGTACCACTCCCTCCTAATCTCTTACATGGAGAACTTTCTACCACTAATCTAGAATCAAATGATCTCCACTATCCTAGCAAGGCCTAGGAAGCCTCTTTATCCAAAATGGTAAGGCCCTAGCTTCACATGTGTCGCAACATGGCCAAGATACAAATCTTGACTAGCCTGACTTAAAAGGTGAGTGTATCCCTCATTTTTATAAATATTTACATATCATTATTACCTTATTTTTAGGGCCATATCATTATTATTTTTTATGTTTGGGGATTGAGTTATCAAGATAAATTGCTCACTTGACTTAACCTTAAATAGTCGTTACAAAATGACCATTTTTCTTAGAGTCACCACCAATCTATTTTGGGTAGGTGATATTGGTCGCCTATTGCAATTTGTATCTTAAAGGTCATGAAGCCCATGAAAACAAACTCTAGGTCTATGATAATATCAGTGCACAAAAGGGTCCAGGAGTCAATTACAATTATGAGTAATGATTGATCTCGCAAATGATGCCTAGTAATTGGTACCTTATTAATCACGGGTAAATTCAAATCAGATTTTTATTCAATTTCAGTATCCAATATTTAATCATAACTCCTATATATCAAGATAATATTTTATGAAATTTGTTTAAGAAATCAAGTTTTCCATATTTTTAAAAATCAAAATATTTTTTATACCCCACTAGAGAGTTGGAGGAATACCAAAAGTTTCATCATTATCATTTTCGTACCCAACCGAAAAGCTAGAGGAATACAAAAGAGTTTATTTTTATAGAATTCGTAAAAAAATCTAATTTTCTTGCTTTTAAAAGGATGTCTTGTTATTAAAATAATATGCAAAACCCCTTCCATAAGCTAGGAGGAATTCCACATAATACTTTAACTCGGAGACATTACCTTAAATTTTAAAATTTTTTTATTTTATTAATAATAATGTTTGTCTTAAAACATGGCTTTGACTACATGTATGAAACTAAACTCTAAAGACCTAAACATGGTTGGTAGACCAAAATGTCCTCTAAATTACCTTTGACATAAAAGTATCTAGTAACTTTAAAGGACTCAGCTTTGATGCAAAAATACTAAAATGTCCCTAGGGTATACCTTCAACATAAAAGTATCCCAATAACCCTAAAGAAATTGATATGAACATAAAAGATAAACCTATCCTTAATGCACACCTTAGATATAAAAGTATCCCGGTGACTACACATGACTCGATTCTAGGGCAAATTATCAAAATACCTTAGGGACTACCTTCATCATGAAAGCATTTAGTAACCCCAAAGGCTCAAAAAATGATAAGAAATGATAATTTTACCTTAAATGGGTAACTAAAATATTAAAGGTGACCTAAAACATAAAAATTACAACTAGGTCACTAAATTTCCCAAATTTACACTTTAAGTCCAAAATGACTTAAAATGCGAGAAATGTTCCTAAAATGACCAAAGCATCCTAAATATGTAATTTGATATGTTAACCCTAAAATGATAGGCTTTACTAAATGGTCTCTAAACCTTTTTAACTTTGCAAAATGATCCTTACATGAAATAAAAACCACAATTAACCAACAAGCATATCACAAAAATAATGGAAATCATTCCAAAAGTCACAAGAGGCATTTAGCCAAGCACCTTTGGCCTCGAAATAATTTTTTCCAAATTTTGCAAATTAGCCCCTAACCTTTTCAAAGTTACAAAAAAACCCTTAAAGGCTTCAACATGTTAAAAATACACGAAAAACACCCTTCAGTGTATATGAAGCTTGCGGCCAAGCAAGAAAGGCCTTAAAATAAATTTTTTTATTTTTTTAATTTAGTCCCGATATTTTTTATAATTTTTAAACGGCTAAAAAATAAAAAAAACATCAACAAATCACTTTGTTAGGTTCAACTAAGTTTGGAAACACCTATCCAAAAACTTAAAGATTTTGGAAAACTTATTTTTAGGCCCCTACAAGTTCAAAATATAACAAAATAGTCCAAATTATCATGAAATCATGCATAAAAATTCCATCAAGGGCCACCATCATATTCGACCAACATGAATAACGATTAAAAAGAATTTTTTTTATCACATATTTTCATAAATATCAATATAAATACATGCTTTAATTTCAATCAAGCTTAAATATGCCTACAATTGTGAATGTATTAACTTGTTTATCAACAATTAACATCAAAACACAAGGGAAAATAACAAAAAAAATACACATGAAAATAATATCTTTTCTATCAACAAACATGAATTCTCGTGCTAAAATTAAACTACTGCTAAAAAATCAAATATAACTATAAAATCTATGAATCTTGATCATAGCTTTTATACTTGGCATTTCAACGTGGATCAAAATACATGAACTCAAGTAGTCACAAAGCTCACTAAAATGATGAAAAGCTTAAAATGAAGAAAAATCACAAGTTTTCCAAGTAAATTACCTTTAGAACTTGAAAACTTTAGAAAATTCTATGGTTTTTAGTGCTTTTATGTTATGGAAGCATTAAGCCCTAATTTACATCATCCTTCCCCTATTTATAGAGGAATTTGGCTAAGGGGATGGAAAAATCCCCTTGGTTGAATGTCCATGTAATTTTATCTTTTTCTTTTATTTATTATTTTTTGATAATTTTTATCTTTTTGGACCTAATTAATGAATTTTGTCTTTATGTATGACACACCATGGTAAGTCATGGAACCTAGTATTAGGTTTTTATCATAATTCAGATAATACTAACTTTAAATGATAAAATTCTATCTCGATTAAATTAATTATTGTATAATTAAATTATCAAATTCTAAAACTAAAATAAATATACAAAAATTATTGAAAATGTGTCAATAAATAAAATTATAAATGCAATTTTTATAACAAAGTGGAAAGACTAAACTGTAGGAAATCAAAACTTATAAATTAACAAATTTAATTACGAATTTAATCATGTGAAAGGCCTAATTAAATCTCCATATAAAAATTTTAGCTTCAAAAGAATTAATAAAAATTTTGGAGAGAGAGGAAAAAAATTATTAGGCTTTGTTGTAAAATCACGATTGGCCTAACTGGATCTTGCTAGAAAATTGATGCACTTATGGCTTACTGTGCTTATAGAGAATGAAATAGGCTTCGTGCGAAAATAAAAAACGGGCTTAGCAAGCTTGTTAGGCTTGTTGAGAAATAAATGGGCTTTTGGACCTATTAGCAAATTTGCAACTTTTAATCCTATTAAAGAAATTTGGCCCAAAAATGAAAATAAAAATAAAAATAATAAAATTTTATTATAAGAATTCCAAGTGCTTAACTCTAAAGTAAATTTTTGAGAAATCACGTGTAAGAAAAATACCATTAAAAATTTCAAACTCGTAATATTTTACGAGAAAAATCCTTATAGAAGAAAATTAATATTTAAAAAAAATGTAAAACTCATAAAATAAATTAGAGTTTCAAAAACTGAATTAATATGAATTTAATGAAAGTATTTGAGGAATTTTAAAAATTCTAAACTTAGAAAAATTCTACCAAAAAATTTATGGAGCAGAAAACTCGTATTTTAGAAACAATAAAATTCCAAAACTATGTTCAAATATTCATAAAGATGAATTGCATTCAACTTTTTATTCAACACATTAATCTCTAAAATAACAAAGATGAAAATCTAAAATTCAAAACTGATTTTTACTAAAAAATTTTCATGAGTAGAATACTCGTGATACTATGAAAAATGCAAAATGAAATACTAAAATTAACAGTTTAACACCTCATGGTATAAAATGCTAATACATATTTTTTTTGAATATTTTTTATTTTTATGGTGAGTCGACGTAAATAGTACACGGGTATCAGTAAAAATAAATGATGGTCAACTTACCAATTTTTACAAAAAATCTTGAAAAATTCATAAAAATAGAAAATTCAACCTCGATATCATTTGCAAAATGAATTTCAAAATTTAGCAAGAAAATATTTAAAAACTAATTTTTTCTTAAATATTTATCTTTTTTATACGAGATCTATGCTCTATAAATCCTCAAAACTCGACTTTTTTGTCATATGCATATATGGCCTTTTAGGTATGACTAAATTGGTTTTGAAAATGCCCATTTTGCTTGGAAGTGGTTGACCTCTACCAAGGCATCATTTGACCTCAATCTTCAATATTTAGGACAACAAAAAAAGGAACCCAAAAGAAATTTGTGTCTACAGTGTGTGAGTATCATTAAGAGGTAAAAGGACATGCTATAGAGAGTTATGAAGCACTCAAAGACAATGTTCAAGTTATCATCTATGAAAATCTTGTAGAATTCAAAGAGCTTATGAATGCCTATGAAGAGAATTTGTGTAAAAGCTATGAGTCGGGCAATTTCTATCTTTGTTCAAATCTTGTACATATTTTTCATTTATGAAGAATTATAAATTTTAGACTCAAATGAACTGTTACTAGCAATCATCATGCATCATGTTTCATTTTAAATGTTGAATCTCTTTGGCAATAAAGTCCTACATGATTAAATTCCAGCCTTGAAGGTAGCAATAATTTTTTTAAGAAAAAACTTTGATAGTTTTGACAAATTAATGATCATCCTTAAAGGCAGATCTATCTTTCCAAAATACTTTTAACCTTATCCCATATGATATCACCTTTTGTCACCTTAAAGATCAAAAAAGCCACATCAAGAAGGTGACTAACTAGCTAGACTTTCCTTGGGTTACTTGAAAGTCAAACAATCAAGACTTACATTGAAGGGAACTAGACGGGTTGTTTGACGTGTCCTTAGATTGTGTTGAGACCTTGGGACTTCTAAAATCCTTTTAGACAACCCCTTATCATAAGCACCACAACATTTCCCTAAATCTTTGACAAATAAAAAATACAACCAAAATGCACTATTCTCACTTTTAGAGCAAATCCTTATAGCCTATCTAAAGAATGGAATGAGATTCCCTCACAACTATTTGAACCCATTTGTTTGGTTGATCAAAACTTAAAATCATTTATGGCTAAGGCAAATTAGTGACTCTAAGGAACATGCCTTTAAGCATGGAGAGAAAAAAGTATGAAGGAACACACTTAGGAAAAAAATGAAATTGAATGCTATATCATGCGATTAAGACATTCAACATGTTTCCTAAAAAAGCTTTACCCTGAAGAACGACTCATTAATTCACCTAGTTGTGCTTGAAATGAAAGATAACTATTTTCTTATCCTTTCACAAATTATAAAATCACTCCCCTTGCTACCCTTTTTGAGCCTAACGAATTCATTCTTTTGAAAACCCTGATCGAGGATCACCCTCCATATTAGGGGACATGGAGAGCTTTTTAAGAGAAATAGAGCAGATACCTGCTTCTATAACTATCAATATGCCCGACATCAATAAGCGAATAAAGGATGTACCAAGTCATCAAAGTCTAAACTATCATCCAGACATTTAAAAGGAAAAAAAACATCAAACTAAAAAAGAAAAAGAAAAAAAGATCAATAAACAATTAAAGTCAAAATCAAATTAAAAAGAATAGAACTTAAGAAAATTAAATGACGACACCTAAGGGTGGAAGCCTTCAGAGGTGACCCTTGATCGAATCACACTTAAACATTTGGACTTATATACCCTTTTTTGAGAACCTCAAAACCTAGTTTGCATTAAGTACCTCAAGAAATCTACTTTGATCAAACATTGCTATTTGAACTGATGACCCTATTCTCTAGGAAATTGTTCTTTTAGGAAAATTTTAAGTTTCCTTGAAGGGCATGAAGCAGTCAATAAAAATAATAACAAATCAAAAATAAAAAATAACTAAAAAAAGAAAAATAATGCTCTAGGGTTAAAATCCAAGAAAATGCAATCCAAAGCAAAGTAAGAAAATCTTGAAATGATTTTTAGTGTTGCCTAAATAGCCATAAAAAAGAAAATCATACCATCAAGGGGCTATCAAGACTTTTAAAATCTTAAGATGCCTAAAAGCTTTATGAGTCAGGAGAAGAGGTCCAGTTTCAAAGCCTCTATTAGAATACTACTTTGATTAATACCTTTCAATTAGGACCAGCGCCCACCTAAGAGGCTTTCCAACAGCCTCTTGAAGACTAGGGGTTGCTAGCCAAATCTAGTACCTATCAAATTGTCATATTTGAAAATCAAGAAAGCATTATAATAAGGTTTGAAGAAATCTAAATGGAAGAATATTTGTCTCTTCTTCTTAATTGATTTATGAAAGTCTAGACCTTTGACCACTTCACGTCAATTCTTGATAGCCAATCAAAACTTAAACTTTTTTGGTTAACATCAAGAGACTTTGATCATAATTGTCAACCTTATTGAACTCTTGACCTTTCGTATCAATGTGTCACACCTAAACTACCCAAGCCATACAAAAAGGGTTGCTTTTTTGCCTTGATCAGGAATGCACTTGTGGATAGTCACCAATTTAGTCATGCCTCAATGGCCGCATATGCACGTGACGGACAAAGTGCACTTTTAAGGGTTGTAGAGAATAAATCTCAGTTAATAAGGATGAATAGTTAAGAGAAAAAATAGTCCAAATATTTTCTTGATAAATAATAAAATTTATTTTTGTAGATGATATCACAGTAAAATTTTTCATTTTTAAGAACTTTTGAGATTTTTCATGAAATTGGCAAGTCAATCATCATATGTTTTTATTGATTACTCATGCAGTATTCATGCTGATACCCATTCTAAAAAATATAAAATATTCAAAAAAAAATATGTATTGACATTTTATAACACGAGGTGTCAAATTGTTAATTTTAGCACTCAATTTTGAATTTTTCATGGTAACACGATTATTCTGCTGGTGAAATTTTTTTGGTAAAATTTGTTTTGGATTTTAAGTTTTCATCTATTATTTTATAAAATAATATTTTGAATAATAAGTTGAATCCAACTCATTTTTATAAATATTTGAACATATTTTTGAAATTTTCTTGGTTTCAAAATACAAATTTTTTGTATCTGTAAAATTTTTCAGTAAAAATATTTAGAGTTTAAAGTTTAAAATTTTTTCACATATTTCAATAAAATGCCTTGGATATAAATTTTTGAAATTTTGATCATTTTTATTAAATATAATTTTCATTTGAAAAGGTTTTTGCTTGTAATTTTTAACGAGTTTAAAATTTTTAATTAATCCTTTTTCTTTTCAAAAAATTAGTTTAATTTTTTTGGGCTAAACTTTTCATATAGATGTTTAACTAGGCCTCTCATGTGATTAAATTCGTAATTGAATCTATCTTGTCGAATTTCACTTCTTGAGTTTATAACTTCTAGTTTCTTACAATTTAGTCCTTTTTCTTCATTTTTTTCACGAAATTTACAATGGTATTTTTTCTTGCATTCTCAAAAATTCATAGATAGCTATGTTTAGTTTCATAATTTGATAATTTATTCTTTTAATCAGGGCTGACTTTCATTATTAAGGTTAATATCATCTTAATCATCATTAAGCCTAAGCATTAGCCCACATGACTAATCCTTTTAGATTTTTAACTAACATCTAATCATTAATACAAAGAGCAAAAATATTAATTAAGCATTTAATATTTATTATGTAATAAAATTAAAATAATAAATATAAGAAATAAAAAATAATTAAAATTTTGGCCAAAGGGATCTAATCCCACCTTGACGTAATTTTTTCCCATCTAAATAAGGGAATGATGCTTCAAGTTAAAGGTTAATGGTTCTTTAAGCAAAAATAGACAAAATACTCATAAAGAAATCAAGTTTTTTCTACTTTAAAGGTATAAACATTTAGAAAATTTTTAATTTTTGCTTATTTCATAATTTTTTTCCTTTTAGTGAGCCATAATCATACTTGAGCTCATGAGTTTTGATCCATATTGACAGGTAAAGTATGATGGCTATGAACAATTTTCTTTGATTTAGTTGTTATCTTTAATTTTTGTTAACAATAGCTTTATTTTCTTCATGAAATATGTTGTATTGATATGGTGTTGATACTATTTTCCTTTACATTTTTTTGTTAATATGTTGAAATAACATGTTTATATGTTTTTTTTTAATGAATTTTTTCATCTCTAAGTTTGTGATGCTTATTTATGTTGATATTCATGATGTTGTGTTAAGAAAAAAAATGTTTTGTTGATGTTATTGGTGTTGGCCAAAAATCACCGTGGTCCTTGGGATTTTTTATGTTTGATTTTTGTGATTTAGACTATTTTTTATTTTTAAAAGTTGTGGGGACTAAAAAAATAAATTTTCCAAAATTTTTAAGGCTTTGGATAGGCGTTTCCAAACCTAACAAAGTGATTTGATGATGCTTTTGAATTTAAACTACATAGTAATTAAAAGAAATATATTGTAAAAACAAAAAAAAAATATTTCAAGGCCTTCCATGCATGGCTGAGAGCTTTATGTACCCTTAGGGATATGTTTAGTGGATTTGTAACATGTTGAAATTTATTTTTTAGCATTTAAGGGTCTTTTTGTAATTTTAGAAAATTTAAGGGCTAATTTGCAAAATTTTAAAAAAATTGATCCAAGGCCAC
Organism: Adansonia rubrostipa; assembly: GCA_038381775.1. NCBI lineage: Eukaryota > Viridiplantae > Streptophyta > Magnoliopsida > Malvales > Malvaceae > Adansonia > Adansonia rubrostipa. The sequence goes on from JBBYHM010000027.1 coordinate 8,826,616, forward strand.
TGGTGCTTGGCTGAATGCTTCTTGTAACATTGAGCATGATTTCCATGATTTTTTGTGATGTGTTTTATGTTTAATATTAGTTTATTTCATGTCAAGACTAAATTGCAAAGTTAGCAAAGTTTAGAGTCCATTAAGAAAACCTTTCATTTTAGGGTCAAAATGGTCTTTTCGCACATTAAGTTGCCTATCTAGTGTATTTTGTCACTCTAAGGAATATTTCATGCATTTTTAGTTATTTTGGGCTTGAATTGCAATTTTAAAAAATTTAGAAACTTAGTTGTAATTTTTCCATTTTAGCTCACCTTTAATATTCAAGTTACCTATTTAGGGTAAAATTATCATTTCCTATCATTTTTAAGTCTTTTTGGGTTACTGTGATGCTTTCATAATGAACGTTGTCCCTAGGGCCATTTTAGTAATTTTACCTTAGAACTGAATCCTATGTAATCAACTGGGATTCTTTCATGCGAAGGTGTGCATTAGGGATGGGTTTGTTTTTTATGATCATTTTTAGTCCTTTAGGGTTATCAAGATAGTTTCGTGTCGAATTATACCTTAGAGACATTTTAATAATTTTGCATTAAAGTTGAGTCCATTAGAGTTACTAAAAGACTTTCATGTCGAAGGTACTTTAAGAGATATTTTGGTCTTATCGACCATATTCACGTCCTTTGAGTCTGGTTTTGTACGTGTAGTCAAAACCAAGCCTTAGGACAAATATTATTATTTTTAATAAAACTGAAATTTTTGAAAATTAAGGTAATGTCTTTGAGTTAAAGTAGTATGTGAAATTTCTTCCAGTATATGAGAAGGGTTTTACTATTTATTTTAATACTGAGATATCCTTTTCAAAATGGAAATCAAGATTTTTCAATTTTATGAAAATAAAACCTTTCATATTCCTCTGATCCTCCAGGGTGCATAAGATATTTTGGTTGTTAAAATAAAACTTTTTATATTCCTCTGACCTTTTGTATTCTTTCAACTCTCCGGTGAGATATGAGAGATATTTTGATTTCAAAAATATTAAAACCTGATTTTTATATGGAATAATAAATTTAGGATAGGGAAATTTTGAAATATGAGAATCATAATTGAATATCGAATATGAAATTGGATAAAAATCAAGATTCAAATTAACACATAATTAATAAGGTATCGATTTTCAAGCATCATAAGAGGGATCAATCTTTACTTGTGATTGTAATTGACTCGCAGACCCTATCATGCGATCCTTGGTATCATCATAGATTTCAAATTTTATTTTTATGGGTTTCTTAACCATAAAAATACGAACTCTGATAGGTGACCAACCTCACCTAACCAAAAGGATTGGTGGTGACTTTAAATAAATAGTTTTTTGCAATGACTATTTAAAATTAAATCGAGTGAATGATCAATCTCAACAACTCAGCCCAGACATAAAAAAAAATGATATATGGTGCCTAAAAATAAAAATATGATATATAGATATCTATAGGAAAAAGGGATATACCCACCTTTTAAGTTCGGCTAGTCAAGATTCGTATCTGAGCCATGTTACGACACTTGCGTAGAACAAAGTGATGAAAACCTTATAACATAAAGCTCTGAGAGTTTAGTTTTAAGTTAAGGAACACTAACCATGTTCTTTTTGTCTTCTTAATGAAATTTGAGATGCCCTAAAGACTTCAGACGTAAAATGTAAAAAGACAGGCTTAGACAGGAAAAAGTCAGAAGCTCAAGATCATCACTAAAAGATTCCACATTTACTTTCACTAGCAAGGTCATTCCTTAATAGTTGGTAAATTAGCAAACTAGTCCTCCACAAGGTAGCAAAACACTAGAAGGCAGGAGATTGGCAAACCACTCCTCTACAAGGCAGCTAGATGCAAAAGCCTAGAGATTGGCATAAACTTTAATAAGACCAAATAATCTTCGATTAAATGCAAGACACCTCCAAGAGGATTCACATAAAAAAAAGAGATAACAAAATCCTTTCAACTTTTTGTGTGTCAAGAAATGTTTCACTTGCTAGAACAACACACATGCATATGAAATAACAATGAATACATATATTTATACATGCATTTTCTCAAAAGCACTTGCATCATATGAACATCTGTATCATTTAAATGCGCCTTATACATTATTTATAAGTTCTCTTATGAAAGTCTTATAGGATGCCCTTTTATAATAGTCAAGAGAATCAAACCCAATAACATCAATAGGCTAGATTTGGTTAATTGGCCCATCATAAAAAATCAAGCCCAATGATGCCTATAGGCTAGATCCAACTAATTAGCGCATCATTGAAAATCAAAGCCAAGTGATGCTAGTAGGTCAGGTCTGACTAATTAGTCGATCATTAAAAGCCAAAGGCCATATATACCGATAGGTTAGGTCTAACTAATTGGCCCATTATCAAGAGTTAAGTGCCCGTCATCAAAAGTCAAAGCATAGTGGTGCTTGTAGATGAGATTTAACTAATTGGCCCATCATCGAAAGTGAAAGCAAGTGATTTCGGTAGGTTAGATTTGACTAATTAGCCTATTGTTGAAAGTTAAAGCCTAGTGATATTGGTAGGTTAGATCTAGCTAATTAGCCCATCATTAAAAGTCAAAGCCTAGTGAGGTTGGTAGGGTAGACTAGGCTAATTAGCCCTTTCATGAAAAATTAAGCATAGTAAGGCCAACATGATAGATCTGGCTAGTTGGCCCATCGTCAAAAGTCAGAGCCTAATAATGCCATTAGGTCAAATCTAACTAATTAGTCCATTGTCAAAAGTAAAAGCCAGTGATGCTGGTAGGTCAGATATGGCTAATTGACCCATCATGGAAAGTTGAAGCCCAATAATATCGGTAGGTTAGATACGACTAATTAGCCTATATTCAAAAGTCAAGCATAGTGATATTCGTAGGCTAGATCCAACTAATTAGCCCATCATCAAAAGTCTAACCCAATGATGCTGACAGCCTAAATCTAGCTAATTAACCTATATCAAGAAAGTTAAGCCTAGTAAGGCCAGTAGGCTAAGTTAGGCTAACTAACCCGTATAAAAAAGATTAAACCAAATAAGGCCGGTAGGTTTAGCCCGATTACTTGTCCCTTTGTCCAAAAGATTTGTCTCAAAGCCAAGTCTAATAATGTTGGTAGGTCTAGTTTTGGCTCTTTAACCCTTTTGTTTATTCTGAAGTTGAACCTAGGGATAGCTTGAGCCTAGGATTGTAGTCTACATCTCCAATAAAAAAACTTAAAATTTATCTTTCTACAAAAAAAATCAAAATCACTGCCATAATATTGTTCTTATCCCCAGCATCATATTAATTTTGTTCTTTTTGTCTCAATGACACAAGACAACATCAAGCATGCCCTTAAAAGAATAGCGTCTATCAGTCTTTGCCTCATTCTTAATACTCAGCAATAGCCAAAAAAAGATAGCTATAGACATCCTATTTTGTTCAAGTAGATCTTCAAGGCATTAAAGGTCATCATTTAAGAAATCCTTGAAGCTGTTCTGATAAGCATGGATCAATCTTTGCCATTCCTAGCTATATTAAAGTGTTTAAAGAGCAAGGGTGAGTAAAATTCACATTTTTGCATATATGTGTCGATATAGGGTCTTAATGTATTTGTACAGCCTCTACATCATAAAAAATTCAAAATTTACAAGTTGTATTGATAAAAAATGTCAATGTACTAATACACTGCTTTATGTTTCAATACATTAACTTATTGTATTGATACAAGGTTATATCATAGCAAAAATCATGATAGTTCGTCAAAATGTATCGATATAGACCTAAATGTATCGATACATTGTTTAAGATATTAATATATCTAGGCAAAATTTGTTCTTTGTATCGATGCATAATGCTTTATGTTGATACATCAAGCAAATTTTGCTCAATTAATGGCATTTTCACCTCTTTCCACTACTGCATCAAATATTAAATTGAAACATGTTTTTGGCACCAAAAATCATATAAATTCATACCAGGCCTCAGCATTGGACTTATAACTAGATTAATTGAATTATTTAGGCCCCAATAGCCATGGCATAAGATGTTTTCATGATTTAATGCAATTTGTTAGAGGATGCTTTGGTACTTTTTCAAGGTTTAACCATATAAAGTGGCTTTGATCCACTATTTTTCCTAAACAACCAATGGAATTAAGAGCGATTGAGCATAGTACCTTGTCCGTATTTGGGTACATGCACCAAAGCTCTAAAATGCCTTTGCCTTTTGCATTTTGTCCCCACTATTCACATGGTCTTAAAAGGGAATATTGGCTTCAGTTCAAAACACTTGCACACATTCAGCTTTCATACTCTCTCAACATTTTTACCATTCACCATCAATATCAAAACATTCTTATCTTATACCTCTACACTACCCCCAAAAATACCTTTAAAACACCATTTTAAGATATTTTTGCTTGCCTTTTTTTTCTTGTTAACTTTTAGCAAGTAAGTGAAAGTTAGAAAGGCAACTTCTTTGTTGAGAAAAAGCTTATTTTTTGGGAAAAAAATTATTGGAGCTTTTGTTGGTATTTTCTCAACTCATACCTTTACGTTCGTTACTCTCTTCTTATCTTACATCATGTAGTGGTCCCTTTCATGCAACCATAACTAGTAGTAGGTTCAATGTCTTTCCTTTTAATGTCTTATTCATGAATTTATGACTTTGTCATGCATTCATGCATAACAATCATGTCTTTGTGTTGTCATGAAATTTCTAGCTTATATACATGTCATTAAAATGTCTTTCTTTATGCTCACATCACTCTATATACTTCTATAAACCTATTTTGGTACATCCATGCATTCTTTGTGCTATTATGAAATTTTCATCATGTGATAAAAACATTTGTTTTCTCCCTCATATCATGTTTTATGGCTCCCTAAACATATTTTAGTACGTTCATGCATTTTTGTTTCTCTAAAAGTCATGTCTTTATGCTGTCATGAAATTTCCAGCACATGTTTATGTCATCAAAAAAATTTCTTCTATGCTTATATCATTTTCTATGTCTCCATAAACATATTCTAGTATGTTCATGCATCTTAACATGCTCCTTTGATAAAAATGATGTCTTATTTGTGTTCTAATGTTTTTGCCATTAACGCCATGTTTGAATGTTCTACTTGATTAAAAAATGCTTGATTGATGCCTTGTTCTTATGTCAAAATCTATTTTTAAAACCTTTCCAAGTTATGTCCACATTAACCTTAATAAATGATGACTAATATGGACTTAATGTTTTCTATTAACTGGTTTTCCAGTCTTAAGGAAAAATCAAGTTCTTCATGTTTGGATTCAAGGCTAAGAGAGGCTAGATATTCTTATTTTTAAAACAATAATGCTACAAGTTTTTCTTAAATTGCTTATGCCTTGTTCTTGTGTCCAATTATTTTTGTTTAAGACATGGTTAACAGATTTTTTATTATCTCAAACTACTACGGGATTATCGAAAGAGCTTATAAAGCCATTGTCATTGACCCTTTTAGGCATGGACTTTCAAATGTTCGTAACTTGAGTCTAGCTCTAAGAAACCCAAAAACTAAAAATTCCCTTATCCAGCACTAGCAGCATTGTGTCCCCAATATGCAAAATCATTTTCGAATTGTAGATCATTTTTCTAGAATTTTTTGGATATTTTCCTTTAAAGTGTGTCGAATTACCTTTCCAATAGTATCTTATTTGCCCTTGGATGGATAAAGAAGTCATGATTTTTCTAACTTTGCTATTTGGAACCCTTGGAATTAGCGATTTACATTTTGTTTGGGCCATTTCAACCCATTAGATTTTTTTTATTTTTAAAATATTTTAGGACAAATATTGATGAAATTTTCTTTCTAAAAAGGTATTTTCTGTGATTTAACAATTCTAAATGAGTTTGGTATGATTTTTCAAAGTCTGCTACACCTTTCCCTTACACGTGTTGTCAATATCAAATTAGATCAAGATTTAAAAATTATTTCTACCGAGAAAGCAATTTTTTAGATTTTTAAAACATTTTTATATTAACCTTTATTGAGTAACCTTTCCAATGCTACTTAATCCAACCCCTAAAACCTTCAAACCAATCTAAATAAAATTAGAAACAAGGATAGTGTGATACTATCCCTTATTTTTGCATTTATCAAAATTAATTGATTTTTTGAGCTCCCCACTTCAAGGCATTTAGATCCCACTAAATGAGTCTGATCAGCCCCTTTGAGTCAAAAAATATGTGTTAACCCTTTTAGGCTCGGATCAAGGGACAAATAGTTTACAAATATTACCATTCCTATTTTATCTGTTCTTTACAACTAAAAATTGTCAATTTTGTCAAAGATTGTAACAAATGTCAATTTAAGTCTTTCAAACTTGAATCTCTAAAAATTACCAAAAATTTTCATTTATAGGATACTTCATCCTAGTTTTCAAAGGAATACTCCAACCACTTTTTTCAAAATCTCACTCAAAATCAATTTTTTTATTTATCGGATTTCTTTAGTTTTTTTTTCCAAACTCATTTTTCAAGCCTTAATTAACATAAGAATCCAAATGTGTTCAAAGATTTTTGATTTAATTATGTCCTAGGTAACTAATAACAATCATGAAGTACATTCATAGATCTGTACATGTGATATCTTAATGTCAAATATGATGAATTAGCCTATACATATTAATGTGTAATCCGTAACCTATTGGCTCAATACCACTTTAGGGGACTCTTTCCTGGTGAAATCTGACCTCGTGTATGCGTTGGATTTTAAAAATCATCAAAACATAAAGATAAACATAAAGGAAATAGTAAACATATAAATAGCTGGACTTTTTTTATAGATCTTTAGGGAGAGACTTACATGTAGTAAGCATTAAAAATTTAATTCAAGAATTAAACATCAATATAATTAGAAGTTACCTTGATTTAAATGTCAAAATCTAAAATACAACCAATCAAAAGGATTCTAAGAAGCTAGTTCTTAAAAGATTTTTGAAGATCACAAGCAGCACATGTGTCCTGCCTCTAATAACTATCCATATAAGTGATTGTTGAAACTTTCTTAAGGCCCGATGATTATCTAGTGCTATCCATAAGGGTTATTAACCCTCAACCAAAAGATAATCTTTCTTATGTTTTACCAATTAAGAACCAAGAATAATTCTAGGAAGATGTCAGCACAAAAATAAGAACAAGAATGCTTAATGGTGGCGGCAACAATAGGATGGCCAAGGAAAATATTTTGTAACCCTTACAAATATTTACACTTAATTTAGCTTAAAAGAAAAGCATATGATTTTTCTATCCCAATAGGTCTTTATATAATAGCTTAATCTTAGCCCCAGCCTTACTTAGGATGGAAGAGTTTTAACCTAATCAAAACTCCTAAATCAAGTGAAATTCTTTTCCCTTATTTTAGTTGTTTGAATTTAACCAACCCTAGTTTCAAATAAACTTTATTAGTCAGCCCTTCCAACCACCCTTGGTTGAAATATCCAGCAAAATTGGGCTGAAGAAATTGGCCTAACAAGCTTGGGCTATGAACGTAGATAATGGTGAAAATTTAGGGTTTTGGGCGACATTATGTTTCCATGAATTTAATGTAATTAATTCAATTTTATTAATTCTAAATAAATAAATAATATTAATAATAATGGAAAATAAATAAATAAATTATAAACATAATTTAGCTTAGATACACACATCCCCATGGATTTTATCACTATAAAATCCTTAAGTTAGTTAAAAACTATTTTTGACTTGATTCTAATTTTTTTTTAATTATCAAATAAATAATATTACAATAATATTTATAAGGATAATAAATATATTGTTAAGATAAGAAATTTGATTCTTAATTAAATCCCGAGTCTAGGTGAAATCCTATTTTAACTAGAACTAGTGTATGTCCATCTATATGCTTTTTTGTCTTAATTTAGCATTATACAAATAAAACAATCTTATTATTAGTGTTTTAATTAGATAACAAAATCTATATTTCACAAATCTAATTTTGTCTTAAATAATTAAACTTATTCAATTAAGTTCATCATTCAAATTACCTTTCATTTAATTAAAATATAATTAACTAAATCCTGAATTTAATCCAAAAGATCTACCTTATTTTGTGTGACACATTAGGTTCCCAATATGTTTGCAATGAACATAAATAAACTCATTAATGGTGTTCATAGATCAAGAGTGGGATCTAGCAACCTATCATGACCACTTAAAATGTTGAAAAATCAATATGACCTTACAAAAACCTTTAAGTAACCAGCTTATCAGTGTAGTATAGTTCTTTTAAAATATATCCTAGATTAAGGACAAGCATGCACAGTGTTTATCGAAATCTATCCATATTCATTCTAACAACTAATGGTTAATGTTTGTGAATCTATAAGGAATGACTCCTCATAATTCACTTATGCTTTGGCTAGAAACTTTATTCTAGTTAACCATAGTTAAGAATGCTCGAGATATGTCTCCAATATCACTCAGAGCAGTGAATCCTCTCTAAAGCACTCATTTATCCACCATATGATTCATGCTATGCCCAAAACCGCCTTACCATAAACATCCATCAATTGTGGACCTATTTAGAAGGAATCAAAGCATAATATTCCTCATACAAGATGACCTAGTATCATAAGTTTAAGGACTATTATACATTATTGGCACATAAGAACATATTCCATAGACACGTGGGTGCCTTATACCAAATGGAATTCTTATTTAGGCCATGTTCAGTAAACTTGTTTCCGTAAAACAAGATCCATACGCTATCCTCAAGTATCTCGTATACTTTAACCTCTATGAGATTAAAAGGTTACGTGCATTGATGCATGAAGGCTTAGCATATACTAGTCTTTGTGTATCTCCAATGCCTTTCTTGACCATACAATGACAAGGAACATTTTTAGAAAAATGACTTTAAAGTATAAGGATCTTATCATCGTAATTTGTTTACTACTTTGCAAGGCCATTGTGTTTCAAGGGCTTCATCCAATTAATGTTTGCATGGGTGTGAGTGAAAACCTATTTTACTTTAAGTTAGTAACTTGTATGTGGTTATTTGACCAAGTATCCTGTGTCCAATTTGATTGGGTCAAGTGCATACGCCAACATCTTCTACTTGCACTTGAAATAATCATATTTTTCCCAGTGTCTATTTGTTAGAGAGCATGTCAATTCATTTTTGATAATCTCCATTATTGAGTCATAAAACTATTTGGATCACGATGAAACCTTGATTCTAATCATAAGGCTAAATTGTTTTACAACTATTGAAATCAAATTTAATTAGTCTAATAGTTGTAATCCAAAATAAATCATTTTTTTAGCCTATGATGAAATGATTTGTTTTATGTCTCTTGGATATAAATATGAAATCTTTTTAGTTTGGAAATCATTTCAAAATTTCATCCAAGTATGTATAATTTTAGTTCGTCAGTTGTTCATATAAATTAACATTTAATATCCTATGAATACACCAACTAAGTTTGATGCTTTCATAAATATTAAATTTTAATAGTTCATTGATACTCCCACTAAACGTAGTATATATAAGACCTTTTGCATGGAATTTAATCCTAATAAGTTTTGATTTTCTTTATTTTTAAGTTAATTATGGATTAATTTGATCAATTGGTATAATTTGATAGACCATAATGTAGAACAATTCTAGTAAGATTTATTAAATAAAGGAAATTAAAGGCATGCCAACCATATTCTAGCAAAAGATATATGTTCAAAACATTTATCCCAAATAAAACTTCCTAAAAATCAATCCATAGAACCGAAAATGTTAAGATCCAATGTTTAAAGTAATAAATTATAAAATGACAGTCATCAATAAGTTCTATGCATAGAGGTGCAAGCCTGATCCATATCACCCAGGTTGCCCTCTTCTCTAATGGTCTATCTTTATTTATCCTTTTCTTTATCTTTATCATTGGTCCTTGTAATATGTTAAACATACTTAGTACTAGTAATCAAGTATCATATACCAAAGGAAACTAAATGAATTTTCCTATTTATACCTAAGCTAGAAACTTTCTTTTGCTTTTTTTCCTTAACTGATTTAAGGTATAATTTGCAGTTTCTCCTGCAATGACCAGTTTTTTACAATGATGACAAGTACCTTTGTCAGTTGCATCTTTAACTACCACTCCACTAGATAGCTTTAAACCTTTTGATCCATCTCTTCTTGATTTTTTTTTCATTTTGGTTTTCTTAAAAGTAAAATTAGAAGTAACTAAGTGGATAGCCTCCTCATTAGTGAGAGAATTTTTTCTGTAGACAACATGTTTAGCAATCCTAGAAGGGATGTCTCTAGGTGATTCATTTTGAAGTTTAACACAAATCATGAAAAACTTGCAGGCAGAGCAGAAAGAACTAGATCAATGGCTAACTCATTATCCATCAACCAACCTAATTATTCTAAATGAGTAATCCAACCAATCATCTTTAGCATATTAGTTCTGACAGGTATACCTTCAGATATCTTTATTTGGAACAATTTCTTTGAAATGTCAAACCATTTAGTATGCTTTTCTTTATCGAATAGTTTTTTAAGGTTTAGGGTAATGTCTAAAGCTCTCAAACTTTTATGTTACTTTTAGAGATCGGGTTCTATGCTAGTGATCATCACACATGTGGCCTATATGAGATCACTTTTATGAACTTGACAGTCATCTTTCACTTCTTTAGATGCATCAGGTTTGAACTCATTGGATAAGGGCTCATCAAGGATATAAGTCTTGTCCTCTTATGTTAAAATGATTTTAACATTGCGGAGCCAATCAATGAAATTCAACCCAGTCAACTTGTTAGCATCCAATATGCTATGTAGTGATAGATTAGAAATCATACTTCTTATTTATATCATGTATGAATTTCAAAACTTATTTAATGTCAATAACATACATAAGATAATCATATAGTCAGGTTTTAAAACTAAAATGATTATTCTTCTTTATTTTTGCATCACTATAGCCCTCAACTATAATAAGAGAAGTTCAGCACTTGAATCTTCTTATTGAGCTAGGACCTCTTTCATTCCTGCATAACCTTGGGGATAACCCATTGTAAAAACTAATTGAAAAGGTACCTTAGCTTACTAATTGCATCTCTATGCAACTTTTAGGTGGTAACCCTTTACCTAAATACATCACATGTATTTCACCAAAACATCACCTCTAATGCCATAAGGTCAAGTTTGTAAGCATTCAAACAAGATAGCTTTAGTTAAGTAAGACCCATAAATTATAATTCAAGTAGCTCAAGCAAAAAGGACCTTAGGGATAGCCCACAAAATCCATATAGCCAAACCTTAGGTATCTTATTATAATTAAATAGAAGGCATCTTCTCATGCTTAGGAATGGACTTAATGTTTTACAAAGAATTTCTTTTATTAAATATTTTTTAAGTGTCATTGATTTGATTTTCATTGCATTGGCATTTATTTCAAGTGCATATATATCATATATGTATATCAACATAAAATTAATTTATCATATGCAATTAACTATGATGATTATGAACTTTCATTTAAACTAGTTTTCTTGAGCCATTAGAAAACTAAGTGGTCAATTTTCTAGAGATACCATTTCACCTCACATAAAGTCTTCATGGTTATCTCCTAGACTTTCATCTTGGTGCCATCTCCTTTGCATCTTAGAATACATAGTTTCCCTATGCTAACCTAATCCTAGATTTTTAACTATATAGTAATTACATGAGTTTGAAGAAACCTTAAGTTAAATTAGAAGGGAGTAGGGTAAGAAGAGAATTTTACAACCCTGGATAATAAAGAGATAAGGCATGGTTCACAAACCCTTTTTAAATAATTACATAAATAAACAAACCTAACCATCCATAACCTACTAAAACTAAGGTCTAAGTCCATGAGCATCCTTCATGCATTAACAATTATAGCATAATAATAATGTATAGCTAATATCACATAGTAATTACATCTGTACAATGCATGTATAAACAAATTTATAACATTCAACATAGCATCTGTAAGAATCAGCCGTAGTGATTAAACTTATTTAATCTTTGTTACTAACTTTTAGAAAACTAGTCCTAATCTAATCATATACCTAATTTTGATTTGTTTCAACAAGGACAAATATTTTTATTTGCATGCCTAAAATAGGTTTCCAAAATTAAGATGTTTAAATAATTAAAATAACCTATTTAATTTAACAGTTTCTAAATCTCGATTCTTTTAAAACATGTTTATTTCAAGAATCCTAGTTAAATTAAAACTCTATCAATATTCCTAACTTTTAGGAACTAAGTTTTATTAGATTACTATTTATCTAATCGAAGCTAAACACTTTCCATAATATAAGGAATCTAATTCCTAATTTTAAGAAATTTCACTTCTACTAGAAAACTAGTTCCAATAGAAGTAGGATTCTAACAATTAAAGTCCTCGGTTTTGGCAATCCTTTTGGCCATACCAGTAGCTTTAATTACCAACTTAGAGCATGTTTAAGGGCTATTTCAAGTGCTGAAAAATCAGATTAGATGTTAGCAAGAACTGATTCAAGGTTGCATCCAAGAAAGGCAACAAATTTTCCCCTTATCGTAAATCACAAGAAAAAATTGGTGAGTGGCATTACCTCACTTTAATCCCTAGTTTGATGCCTAATTTTCCATCCCAATAGAGAACATTTATATATACTGATTTTACATGCTAGAAAATCATTCATGATGCTACCAAAGTTTGAACTAAAGTTGCAAACTTAATGGCAACAAATTTCCACACAAATCGAGAATCACATGGATACACCTTCCATGGATGTGGCACCAACATGCCTTGATTTTTAGTATTCAAGATCCATTCAAAAATTACATATTTTTGATTAACTTGTTGCCCTAAAGTGCATCAAACCTATGGAACTTTTCCATAATGATTATAATGTGCATTATGTGCAAGATCACATCATATCAGCTAACAACACCATGTCATACAATATCATTAAGAAAATTCAATACAACACCATGTCATGCGATATCATCTAGAAAATTCAAGATTGTGTTTTTTTTTTTTTGTTTTAAGTCATATTTGAATAACATAAAATTGAATTTGGTAAGTTTAATATGATAAAATTAGATCACAAAAATCAATTTTTATAACAAAGAAACCTTTAAAATACATTTCTAGAGAAATTGCAAATCACATGGAAACATACATATGGTTTCATCAATTCAATATGTAATTGATCTAAATCAACAAAAACTAATTTTTATTAATTATTAAACCTTTTAATAAGGATCAATACACATTTTAAGGATGCTCTCCAGAATTAAGAAAAATTTAAAAAATTATTTTAAAAAGTTTTATGGCCTGAAACTTTATAGATCTATACGTGATATCTGAATGTCAGTTACCATGAACTAGCCTACACCTACTAGATGTAATCCATAAACTATTGAATCTGTTGCCACTTAAGGGAACTCTTTCCTGCTGAAGTCTGACCTCATGCATGTATTGCATTTCAAAAATCATCAAAACATAAAAGATTAACACAGAGAAATAGTAAACATAAAAATAGAAAAACTTTTTTATGGATCTTTAAGGAAGGACTTATAAGTAGTAAACATTAAAATTTAATTCAAGAAGAGCATGCAGATAATCAAAAGTCAACTTGATTTTGGATGTCAAAATCTAAAATAAAACCAATTAAAAAGATTCCAAGAGGCCAATTTCTTAAAAGATTCTTAAAGATCATAAGAAGCGCATGCATGTCCTACCTTTAATGGTTATCCACACAGGTGAATGTTGGAACCTTCTTGAGGCTTGATGATTTTTTAGTACTAGCTAGAAGGGTTATCAGCACTTCATCAAAAGATAATGTTTCTTATTTTTTCCTAATCAAGAACTAAAAATAATTCCCAGAAAAGATTAGCTAAAAACCAAGAACAATAATACAAAAGGTGGTGGCAACAAAGGGATGGCCAAGGAAAATATTTTGCAACCATTAAAAATATTTTCTCTTAATTTAGGTTAAAAGAAAAACTCCTAATTTTTCTATCCCAACAAATCTTTATAAAATTGCTTAATCATAGCCCTAGCTTGACATGGGATGGAAGAGTTCTAGCATAATCAAACTCATAATTTAAGAGAAGACTTTCCCATGTTTCCCTTATTTTAATTTAACCAATCCTAATTTTAAATAAACTTTATTGGTCAGCTCTTCCAACCACTCTTGGTTGAAATATCCACCAAAATTAGGTCAAGGAAATCAACCCAACAAGCTTGGGCTACAGGCGTAGACAATGGCATCATATTTAGAGTTTTTAGGCCAGACTTATGTTTCCATAATTTAATATAATTAATTCAATTTTATTTATTCTAAATAAATATATGAATTTTATTTAATAAATTTAATTATCAAATAATTGCAAAAACTAAATAAATTAATTAGATACATATTTAGCTAGTATACATACATCTCTATAGATTTTATCACTATAAAATCTTTAATTTAGTTAAAACTATTTTTAACTTAATTTTAATATTATTTAATATTAATTATCAAATAATTAATATTACAATAACATTTGAAGGGATAATAAATAAGTTATTGAGATAGGAAATTTGATTCTTAATCAAATCCTGAGTTTAGGTGATATCTTATTTGAACTAGAACTAGTGTATATCCACCTATACACTTTATCTCTTAATTTAGACATTATTTTAATAATACAATCTTATTATTAGTGTTTTAATTGGAAAACAAAATCTATATTTCATAAATCTAATTTTGTCTCAAATAATTGAATTTATTCAATTAAGTCCCTCATTCAAATTACTTTTCATTTACTTAAGTCATACTTAATTAAATCTCGAATTTAATCTAAAAGATCTACCTCATTGTCTTTGACCCATTAAGTTCCCAACATGTTGGCAATGAACATAAATGAACACATTAATCATGTTCATAAATAAAGAATGGGATCAAGCAAACCATCATGACTACCCAAATGTTGAAAAATCAGTATAACCTTACAAAAACCTTTTAGTAACTAGCCTATTAGTCTAGTACAGTCTATTCACCATATACCCTAGATTAAGGATGAGCATGGCATAGTGTCTACCCAAACCTCTATCCATATTCATTCTTACAAGTCATGGTAAATGTTCATGAATCTATGAGGAATGATTCCTTATAATTTGTTTATGCTCTAGCTAGAGACTTTATACAATTAAACATAGTTAAGAACACTCGAGATATGTATCTTATGTCATTTGGAATGGTGAATCCTCTTTGGAGCATTCATTCATCCCCTTTATGATTCATACTATACCTAAAACCACCCTACCATCAACATCTATCTATTATGGACCAGTTCATGATAGAATCAAAGCATAACATTCGTTATACAAGATGACTTGGTATCATAAATCTAAAGACAATTATACATAACCGGCACATAAAAGCATATTCTATAGACTTAAGTGACTTATACCTAATGAAGTTTTCATTTGGGCCATCTCAATGACCTTATTTTCACAAAATAGGCACTATAGGATGTCCTTAAATACCACGCATACTTTAATCTCTATTAGATCAAAGGTTTGGATGCATCCAATGCATAGAGGCTTAGCATATACTAGCCTTTGTGCATTGTCAGTGCCTCATCTTGACAATATGATGACTAAGAATATTTTTGGAAATGTAACTTTAATGCATAAGGATCTTATGCCATAATTGGTTTACTAACTTTGCAAGGCCTCTGATTTTTAAGGGCTTTATCTAATTAGTGTTTGCATGATTGTCAATCATGCCACTAACATGAAGGAAAACTTATGTTGCTTTAACTTAGTAATTTGTATGTGGTTATTTGACCATGTATGCCATGTCCCAATCCAATTGGTTCAAAGGCATACATTAACATCTCCCACTTGCACTTGAAACAATCATATTTTTCTTATTATCTATTTATTAGAGAATATGTAAATTTATTTTTTGTAATCTTTATTATTGAGTCATAAAATTATTTAGATCATAATGAGACCTTGATTCCAATCATATCTTACAACTATTCGAATCAAATTTAGTAAGCCTAATAGCTATAAACCAAATAAATCATTTTTATGAGCCTATGATGAAATGATTTATTTTATGTCTCTTGCATATAAATGTGTAATTTCTCTAGTTTAGAGCTCATTCCAAAATTACATCCAAGTATTTATAACTTTAGTTCGTAACTTGGTTCATATCCCATAAATATTCTCACTAAGTTTTATGTTTTCATGAATATTAACTTTTAATAGTTCATGAATACTCCTACTGGGCATAGTATTTGTAAGATCTTTTGCATGGAATTTAATCTTAATAAGATTTATTTTTTTCTTTTTAAGTTAATTACGCTTAATTTAATCAATGGGTATAATTTGATAGAGCATAATGAAGAATAATTCCACTAAGATTTATTAAATAAAGGTTAAAGGCATGACATCTATATTCCAACAAAAGATATATGTTCAGAACATTTATCCAAAATAAAAAGCTTTCTAAAATTCAGTCCATAGAACTAAAAATATTATCATCCAATGTTTAAAAGAATAAATCATTAATAAAAGTTCTCAATAGCATCTATGCATAGAAGCACAAACCTGATCCACATCATCGGGGTAGCCCTCTTTTCTAATGATCCATCTTCATTTATCCTTCTCCTTATCTTTATCACTTGTCCTTACAATATGTCAAACATACTTAGTACTAATAATCCGATATCAGATCCTAAAGGAAAGTAAATGAATTTTCAAATTTATACCTGAGTTAAAATCTCTTTTTTGCTTTTTGTCCTTGACCAATTAGAGGTATTCTTTGTAGTTTCTCCTTTAACGAACACATTTTTTGCAATGATGACAAGTACCTTTGTTGGTTCCATCCTTAGCCTTAACTCTACTAGATGGTTTCAAACTCTTTGATTCATTCTTTCATGATTTCTTCTTCTTTTTGGTTTTTTTAGAAGTAAAAGTAACTGACTGGATAACCTTTTCATTGATGAAAGATATTTCTGCTATAGACAATATGTTTAGCAATCTTGGGAGGGATGTCTCTAGGTGATTCATGTTGAAGTTTAACATAAATTATGAAAAACTTGATGCAGAGACTAAAAAACTAGATCAATACCTAACTCATTATCCATCAGTCAACCTAACTATTCTAAGCAAGTGATCCAGCCAATCATCTTTAGCATATGAGTTCTAATAGGTGTACCTATAGACCTTTTTATTTGGAATAATTCCTTTAAGATGTTGAACCTCTTAGTGAACCTTTCCTTATCGAACAATTTTTTGAGGTTTAGGACAATGTCAGGAGCTTCGATGCCTTCATGTTGTTTTTAGAGATCGAGTGCTATGTTAGCCATCATCACACACGTGGCCTATGTGAGATCATCTCTATGAACTTGATAGGCAACTTTCTCTGCATCAAGTTTAGGCTCATCTAGGATGAGCTCATTAAGGATATAAGCCTTGCGCTCTTGTGTTAAGGTGATTGTAACATTGCAAAACCAGTCAGTGAAATTCAGCATAGTTAAATTGTTAGCATCTAGTATGCTATGGAGTTACAAATTAGAGGTCATACTTTTTATTTATATCTTGATCAAAATTTTGAACTTATTTAATGTCAATAACATACATAAGATAATCATTTAATTAGGTTTTAAAACTAAAAGTATTACCCTTCATTATTTTTGCATAACTATTACCCTTAACTATAATATGAGAAGTTTAACATTTGAATCTTATTAATGAGCTAGGACTCTTTTCATTCTTGCATAACCTTGGGGATAGCCTAACAAGCCATTTAAGAACTAATTGAATAGGTAAGTTAGCTTACCAATTGCATCTCTAGGGAACTCGTAGATCAGTTAGGTGGTAGCCTTTTACCTAAATACATCACATGTATCTACCCTAACCATCGCCTCTAATGCCTTTTGGTGTAACTATCCGGATAAGATAGCTTTAGTTTAGTGAGAATTATAACTCAAGCAGCTTGGGCAGAAAGGACCTTTGGGATGGCTTAACTAATCTCTATGGTCAGAACTCGGGTATCTTGTTCTAATAAAAAAGAATGTGTCTTATAATGCTTAAGCATGGACTCAATATTTTACAAGATATTTTTTATTAAATATATTTAAGTGTCATTGATTTGATTTTGATTGCCATGACATTTATTTCAAGTGCATACATATCATATATATATATATATATCAACACAAAATAAATCTATGATATGCAATCTACTAGGATGATTATGGACTTTTATCTAAACTAGTTTCCTTGAGCCATTAGGAAACTAGATGGTCAATTTTCTAAGAATACCATTCGCACATCACATAAGTCTTCATGGTTATCTCCTTGAACTTTATCTTGGCAGAATTCCTTTGCATTTTGGAGTACATAAATTCTCTATGCTAACCTAATCTTAGATCTCTAACTAGGTAACAATTACATGAGTTTGAAGAAACCTTGAGTTATATTCAAAGGGAATAAGGCGAAAAGAGAATTTTACAACCCTCAATAATAAAGAGATAAGGCAAGGTTCACAGACCCTATTTAAATAAATAACAAAATAAATAAATTTAATCATCTATAACCTATTTAAACTAAGGTTTAAGTCCAAAACCATGCTTCATGTTTTAACAATTATAGCATAATAATAATAATGTATAGCTAATATCACATGGTAATCACATGTATTTAATGCATGTATAAACAAATTTATAACATTCAACATAACATCTGTAAGAATCAACCATAGTGATTAAACATATTTAATCTTTATTCTTAACTTTTCGAAAACTAGTCTTAATTTGGTCATTTACCTAACCCTATAGGTGATTTCTTTCAACAAGGACAAATATTTTTATTTGCATGCTTAAAAAGGTTTCTAAAATTAACATATTTAAAGAATTACAATAAGCTATTTAATTAAACAATTTAAGAAAACAAGTTTCAAAATCTTGATTTTTTTTAAAACATGTTTATTTAAAGAATCCCAATTGAATTAAAATTATATCAATATTCCTAATTTTTAGGAACCAAATTCTTTTAGATAAATATTTATCTAATCCAACTTAACTATTTCCATAATTTAAAGAATCTAATTCCTAATATGAAGGAGGTCCACTCCCACTAGAAAACTAGTTCTAATGAAAGTAGGATTCTAACAATTAAAGCCTTTGGTTTTAATAATCCTTCTGGCCATACCAATAGCCCTTGAGCACCACACTTAGATGATGTTTAGAGGCTGATTCAAGTGCTTAAAAATCAGATTAAATGCTGGTAGGAACTGATTCAAGGTTTCATTCACGAAGACAACAAATTTGCCCCTTAATTGCAAGTCATAAGAAAAACCGAGGAGCGGCATTACCTTGCCGCAATCCCTAGTTTGATGACTAATTTTCCATGCCAATGAAGGATGTTTATATGCACTGATTTTATATGCTGGAAAATCATTCAAGATGCTGCCAAAGTTTGGACCAAAGTAGCAAACTTAATGGTAACAAATTGCCAACAAATTGCCAATTACATGGATACACCTTCCATGGATGTGGCATCAACATGCCTTGATTTTCAGCAACAAAGATCTATTCAAGAATCATATGTTCTTCGATTAAATTGTTGTTCTAAAGTGCATCAAACCTATTGAACTTTTCCATAATGATTTCAAAATATACTAGGCGTAAGATTACATCCAAAATTAGCCAACAACACCATGCATGCGATATCATCAAGAAAATTCAAGATTGTGTTTCTTTGTTTTAAATCATATTTAAATAAATTAAAATTGAATTTTATAAGTTTACTATTATAAAATCAGATCATCAAAATTATTTTTACAACAAAAAGCCATTAGAATCTAGAGAAATAAAAAATCACATGGGAACATATCTTTGGGTTTCATTAATTTGACTTGCAATTGATCTAAATCAATAAAAACTAATTTTTATTAATTAAAACTTTTAATAATAATAAATACACATTCTAAGCATGCCATCTGGAATTAAGAAAGTTTAAAAAAATTATCTTACAAAGTTTTATCGCCCAAAACTTCATAGATTTACACATATGACATTCAAATGTTAATTACCAGGAATTAGCCTATGCTTACTACTTTTAATCCATAACCTACTGGCTCAAGTACCATTTGAAGGGAACTCTTTCATGTTGAAGTCCAACCTTAAGCATTTATTGGATTTTAAAAATCATCAAAACATAGAGACAAATGTAGTTGAAATAGTAAATATAGAAATAGCCAAACTTTCCTACGGATCTTTAAGGAGGGACTTACACATAGTAAACATTAACCATTTAATTCTAGAATTGAACATCCATATGATTAAAAGTTACCTTGATTTTAGATGTTGAAATCCAAAATACAACAAATCAACTAGATTCCAAAAGCCTAGTTTCTTGAAAGATTCTTGAAGATTATGAGCATCATATGTGTTTTGCCTTTAATGGTTATCCACATGGTGACTGTTGAAACATTCTTGAGGCTTGGTGATTTTCTAGTGCTAGCTAGAAAGGTTATCAATCCTCAACCAAAAGATAATCTTTCTTTTATTTTTTTACCAATCAAGAATGAAGAACAATTTCGAGAAAAGGTTGGCATAAAAACAAGCACAAGAATGCTTGGAGGTGGTGGCAACAATGTAATAACCAAGGAAAATATTTTGTAACCGTTAAAAATATTTTCACTTAATTTAGGTTAAAAGAAAAACCTTTGATCTTTCCATCCCAACAAGTCTTTATATACTTGCTTAATCTTAGCCCTAGCTTGACTTAGGATGGAAGAGCTTTAAACTAATTAAAACTCCTATATCAATTGAAACTCTTTTCCTTTATTTTTGTTGTTTTAATATAACCAACCTTAGTTTCAAATAAACTTTATTGGCTAACTCTTCCAATCAACCTTGGCCAAAATATCCACCAAAATGGGCTAAAGAAATTGTCCCAACACACTTGTGCTACAAACATAGATAATGGCACAATGTTTAGGGTTTTCAGCCAGACTTGTGTTTCATGAATTTAATCTAATTAATTAAATTTTATTTATTCTAAATAAATAAATAAAATTTATTTAATCAATATAATTATCAAAAATTATAAAAATTAAATAAATAAATTAGAAACACAATTGTGTAGTATACACACATCCCTATGAATTTTATCACTATGAAATCCTTAGTTTAGTTAAAACTATTTTAACTTAATTTTAATAATATTTAATATTAATTATCAAATAATTAATATTACAATAATATTTGAAGGGATTATAAATAAATTGTTCTAATAGGAAATTTGATTCTCAATTAACTCCTGAGTCTAGGTGAAATCTTATTTCAACTAAAACTAATGTATGTCTGCCTATACACTTTATTTCATAATTTAGATATTATTTTAATAAGACAATCTTATTATTAGTGTCGTAATTAGACAACAAAATCTAGATTTCACAAATCTAATTTTGTTTTAAATAAGTAAACTTATTCAATTAAGTCCTTTATTTAAATTACCTTACATTTTATTAGGTAAAGCTTAAGCAAATCTCATATTTAAAATATTACCTTATTTTATGTGACTCATTAGTTTCCAAACATCTTGGCAACGAACATAAATAAACTCACTAATCATGTTCATAGGTTAAGAGCAGGATCTAGCAACTTATTATGACCACTTAAACATTCAAGGGCCAGTTTGACCTTACGAAAACCTTTCAGTACCTAACCTATCAGTGTAATATAGTCCTTTCACCATATATCCCAATTGAATATAAGCATGGCACAATGTCTACCCAATCCTCCCTCTATATTTGTTCTTACAACTCATGGTTAATGTTCATGAATCTATAAGAAAAATTCCTCATAATTCATTTATGCTCTGGCTAAGGACTTTATTCTAATGAACCATAGTTAAGCACACTCGATATGTCTCCAATGTCACTTGGAATGGTGAATACTCTTTATAGCACCCATTCATCCACCTTATGATTCATGCTATACCCTAAACTACCTTCCCATGAGCAACCATCTACTGTGGACCACTTTGTGATGGTATAAAAGTATATCACTCCTCATATGAGATGACTTGGTATCATAAGTCTAAGAAATATTATAAATGATGACACATGAGAATATATCCCATATACATTTAAGTGACTTATACCAAATGGAATTCTTATTTGGACCATGTTTAGTGAACTTGTTTCCATAAAACAAGCAACATTGGCTATCCTTAAGTATCTTATATACTTCAACCACTATGAGATCAAAAGGTTGCATACATTTAATGCATGAAGCCTTAGCATATACTAGGTTTTGTGCATTGTCAATGCCTCATCTTGGCAATATGATGACTAGTAACATTTTTAGAAACATGGCTTTAATGCATAAGGATCTCATTTTCATAACTAGTTTATTAACTTTGGTAAGGCCATTGTGTTTTAAGGGCTTCATCTGATTACTATTTTCATGAATGTTAATCACTCCACTAACATGAAGGAACATGAAGGAAATCCTATGTTACTTTAACTTGGTAACTTTTATATGATTATTTAACCATGTATCCCACATCCTAATCTGATTGGTTCAAGGGCATCCACCAACAAAGATGATGCTTTTTCATCGAGAATTTTATCATTTCTCTCGTATTTAAGTCATGTGTGCTTCTCACTTTGTGAGGTTTTCTAGGGCACTTATGACATCTATAATACTAATCGAATGCCTTATTATATTGGTAGGCTGTTTGTATAAAACAAATGAAATATGTTGTTAGAATGCCTTTTCAAGTTATTTAAAACATTGATAATTATTTTTGTTTTCAATTGCATAATCATCTACTTTTGCTAATAATAAATTTAAAATCCATAAAAAAGATTCCTAGTAATTGACATTTATGTCAAAGAAAATGGAGTGTATCATGTTAATCAATAATTTGTTCTTGACTAAAATAATCCATTTATTAAGGATGATGTCTCATCCAATCCAATCACTTCTATATAATTTTTACATTATTAATTAAAGATTGATAGATTTTTAAGCTTTTTAAAAGTTTTGCTTTATTTTATTTTATTTTATTATGGTAAATATATATTAAGTTTGTCCATTTGAATATTAATATATATGTTAATGCAAATTTATATATTTTTAATGCAAATATGTGTTAAAGCATTTGTGTGTAGACATCCAATTTTGTCCAAACCAATATTCAAGGTATTAGAAGTCATCATCTGAGGCACCATTGAGGTCACTCGAAAAAGCATGAGTCAATTGTCCATCGTTCTTAGTTGTGGTAAGGGGTAAGGAAAATCTGCATTTTTGTATGCATGTCTTAATACATGGGTTTGAAGTATCGATACGAGGCTCCATGTCATTCAAATTCCAAAATCTTACTAGCTATATCGATACCAAAGGGCATGGTATTGATACTTGAAAAGTGGTATTGATTCTTGAAGAGTGGTATTGATGCCAAAGATGTTTGTATCAATATAGACTTGTCACAGCTAATATTGCAATTTTTGGCTAGTAGGAGTTTAGTATCAATACACGCTTGCTGGTATCGATACACCATGTTTTGTGTTAATACCAGATTCAAAGTATCAATACATTTTGAACTTTTTTTCTTAATGTATTGATACAAAGCTTAATACATCGATATACATGGCTATTTTTGGTTTAATTCAAGAAATTTATCTCTTTTTGTACCATGACTTTAGAATTCAAACTTGTTCACGACATTCGTTTTAAAAATCATCCAGTATCAGATATCAATTCGTGAAAATCATGTGGATTTAGTTCTTGGGCTTTAAACATTGGATTAACACATTTTAAAAAGGTCCATTAAGCTTTGCATGAAGGCATTTTATGAGAAAATCTAATTTGGTAAACGACAAAACTAAGATTACTCATTTAACTATCTAATGCAAGGTTTTCTTTGCTTACAAGAATCAAGATTAATCAATTAAATGCTAAAAGGTTTAGCATTAGTACAATGAGTCATCATAAGTGTACATGCTAAAAGTCTTATGTGCCACTTTTGCTAGGTCATTTTTATGTAAAATCCACCACTATATAATCCAATTTTCTTACTTAGCTGGGGTAGGTTACAAAATATTTTACATAAGCCACCAAAAACCTTTAAGCTTACCTAAAAGCTACATTCCTATAGCTCCCTTTTCACTCTTTTAGAAACCCTTCCAAAACTTTTCATTTCCTTTATCTCTATCCTAAGAACTATCCTCCATAGCCACCATAACTAAGACCTTTTGCTTTTTACTCTTTCTTGCTAGTCCATAGTAAAAGAAAGGAAGAATGTGAGCTAGAAGTTGTTGGATTGTTGTTCAAGGATAAAGCTAGGAGTCTGAGCTTTAATCAGGGCATTTTGTATTTTTTATTTCATTTTCTATTTTTCTTCATCATCATCATCATTTTAGTGAACCTCCATGTTTCCATGACCTTATTAAGGCTTTCCTATATTATTGTGGCTTCGCTTATGTTAGCCTTAAGAATTAATAACTTTCTTGATGCTCTAGTGTTATTTTGATGATCTAAAATGCCATATCTCTTACTGATATTAAAACATGCCATGCTAATGCATTTTGCCATGTTTTTCCTCATTTCAACATGCTCACCTAATGTATAGATGCTCATCCTAGCATATTTTAATTTTGACCATGCCATTGGATATTTTCACTGTGATTTTTGTGATAAAATGCATGAACAACTTGTAAATTTGAATACTTGCTCATGTTTGATGTTTTCACTTAATTTAGTTCATCAGATGTTTGCTAACATACCTCAATGATGCTTGTCAAAATTTATTTTGGAAGAAAACCCTAAGTTTGTACTAACCTCAATCAATAAGGATTAGCATGTATTTAATGTTTTTAATATATTAGTTCTCCAATCTTACAGATATATCAAGCTTAAATATTTAGAATCATGGCCTCATTAGTCCAAATAACTTTCATTTTTAATCCAAAATCGAAAATGCTTTCAGGTGTTTAGTTTAAGCCTTCTTTCGAGCCTATCAGGATTATTGGCATGGATAGTGAATGATTTAGTGACCTACTCTATGGGAGTTGGATTGGTTCATTACTTTATTTCTACGGACATCAGTGATTGGACATTTGAATGTTTGACACCCTAACATGTGACCATAAAACCCTTAACTCGAAGAAACCCTCTCTTGATTTAAAAATTATTTTTGAACACTAAATGATTTGTCTAGAATTTTCTAGTATTTTCTTTGAAAGCGCTTGAATTACCTTCACAACAATACCTTGTTTGCCTTTAGATCATTTTGGATGTGAAGTTATGATTTTTCAAACTTTTATTGTCTAGAATCACTAAAATCAGCAATTCATATTATGTTGGGGTGATTCTAACTTATTAGATGATTTTTCTAGATTTTTTCAATATTTTTTCTAAAAAGCTCATAAAATTCACTTTTCAAGAAGTTATCATTTGTGATTGAACAATCTCGATTGAGTCCATGGCAATTTTTTAAAGTTCACAGCCCTTTTCTCATGCATTTGCTATCAGGGCTAACTCAGACTAGATTTCAAAAATTAATTCTTCCTAGACAGTAATTTTTTAGGATTTTGGGAATACTTTTACATTAATCTTTATGTAGCAACCTTTCCAATAGTACCTTGTTTTTCACTAGAAACCATCAAATCGAATTAGAGTAAATTCAAGAAAGTGGATGATAGAGTGCTGTCCCCCATTTTTTAAATTAAAGAAAAACCTAAATAAATATTCTCGAACCACCTTTTTAAGCCATTTGATTGACTTAACATGCCTTCGATTGTTTCCATATAGATTCATACGTCATTACATGGGTCCTATTAGGCTGGGATCTATTTAAAATATTGTATTTTAATTTTAAGATCTATTTTTCTCAAAATATATCTAAAATTATGACTTTCAAAAATTACTCAAAATCTCTCTTTCCAAGAGAATACTTTAATATCACTTTTTTGAGGGGATTCTCCAACCCTATTTTCTCCCAGGGGATACTCCAACCTCATTTTTCAAAACTAAATAAAAAATCTAAGCTTTTTTTCTAGGCTTCTCTAGATCAAACCTTTTATGCCTATGCCCACCATTAAATCTAAGCATGACTCAAAATTATCAATTCAGTTATTCCTTAATAACTGAGGTCAATTATGAGATACATCCCCACCATCCCTTCTTTTCTTTTTCTTTGTATATTAATTTGTAATGCAACTTTTATTATGTTTTTTTATGCCTTACTAATATGTTTCCTTTTTCCATGATGATTTTGCATCTGTGATTTCAAAATTAAATTTCATACAATCCAAGGCAATGTTCTATGTCAGTATCCCTCTAATGCTCGATGTAAAATATCCTCTTCTAAATCAATCTGGATCTTATTTTTATCAATCCTTTATGTTAGTCCTCTCTGTTAGGTTGCATTGAGAGATATTATTCAAACTTTTATCATGAAAACCTAAATCTAATATATAGAAATCTACACATAAATAATGATCGCATACAGAAACTGAAGGAAAATCAAGACTTAGATAATTTAAAGCTAGATGGCACCATTTTTTGGCTTCGTGCAGGTGCTAATCCTTTCTTACGTGTAACTAACTACCAAACTCTTTAAAACAAACTCTGGTATATGCAGTTTGAAAAGTCAATGTTTTGATTTTTGTAACGTAGAATCATTGATTTTAATAGGTATCCGATTATACCTAGCCCAAAATGATTGGAGGCGACTCTAAGTCTTGGCCATTTTCGTAATGGCCATGTAAGATCAGTTTGATGAGAGATTCATTTGATGGTCCTCTTTTTGACCTTCACTCCATTACGCCTAATTCAAATCTCGACTAAGGGATGACCCAAGGTGAGCCCCTTTTTTTTTACCTTTTCTCTTTCATTTTTAAGTCGTAACGCGTCAAATAAGTGGCATATCGCGATAGCTTGGCCACTCCATTAGCAAATTTATTTAAAGAGTCAAGCCTGCAACTAGCTAAATTTTACCAGATTTTTAGTTTCCCTTAATTTTACTCATTCTTTATTTGTAATCATTTTTCTTTACCTTTTTTGTACATGGCATTCATTTGCCATCACTCTTTATGTTTTTGCGCTTCTTATGATTGCTAGGGCTCTTGTATGCCCGAAAAATGAATACGACAGTTCTATTGTAATGGTAATAAGAAGTGACATAAAAAGGTTTGATTGTTTCCCGGACACACACTGTGCACTCACATTTAAATTAGACTCTTAACCCATATGTTTCTTTGAAAGAGAATAGCACTTCATTAGGTGCAAGTAAGCTAATTGTCTTCCACGATATCTCTTCTTTACTCATGGGCCAGCAATATCTTTAGAGGCGTAACCTATGCCCCTGTAGTATTCTTTTTATCATATGGGTAGAGCAAATACATACACCTAAATTAAACCTAAGTGTTAACCCCATGTAGTCAGCCGTAAGAGCCAAACCATGTTAAGCCGTATCAAAAAGCTACTAGATTGACTCAAAGAATAAGAAAACTCAAGAAAATGCTTCTTACCTTTTACTCATCTTTATCATTTCTTTGTCTGGTAAATGATGATAAGCAAACATCATCCTTGATGCCTTCTTTCTCGTCTCAAATCATGTCATCCATTCTAATGCTATAAAGGCATACCATTATGTTGTCCTATTGATGGCTAATGCTTTTTCTTTTCACAAGAGATAACATTTAATTATTATCACAAGGTATCCCTTCGAGGCTAGTATCACCTCTCAGAGAACAAAACCCACCTAGGTAAATTGTTATACTGCTAAACCAACAGCTTGAAGCTTATCAATTCTTCTCTGAGAGGCTTAATGTCCTTAGAGGTATTATGTTGTACCATTATGGACAAATAATCTAAACAAGCCATCATGTTGCAGATGGACAGCTTGACATTAACTTGTAACTATGCAGTGATGAACAAGTTGTCACTTTTTTTAGCAATAATCTTTATTCTATAGTCTGGACACAACGTTATGCTATCCTCATAAGTCTAGGGTTGATAAACAAAATGACAATACCTATGGTTCTTCCTGTGCTCGCCTTAAGGCATCGTAGCACCTATGACTAAAGCATTTTCTATGATTTTTTTTTTTTGCTTTCTTTTTTGGATTCCTACCTGTACTCCTTCATCTTTCACTTCTTTATTGTTTCTCGTTCATGTCACTTGCATCATTTCTTGCATCAAACATGTAAAGATAATCAATTTGGGGCAATGGTGAATGAAAATCATAATTCCCAAGCTCAAGGCATAATTTATCCATTCGTATAGATCTTCTTCCCCTTAAGAGCCACACTACCATGCTTGATGCACTAGGGATGTGACATGGTTCATTTCATGCATTTCATGATCACTCCTGATACTCTTTTCCATCTTACAGATAGATTTCCATGACAACTTTTTAACAATGTACATTAACATCCTTATTGACTCACATGTACAGATGTATGCATCATTCCATAATATTCATGCCATTTTAGGTCTCATATGTGTAAACAAACATCCCTAACATATCATATCTTCCATTCTTAGTCATCATTCCTCAATATATTCATTCATTGATCGTTACATAATGCTAAATTCACCTATTGTTTGTGTCAAGAAGCGTGTACCATGGGGGATCAGTTAGAAACAATAGTCAATACTTTGAAGGCATCCAAGAGGCACTAGGGCATGATGTTCGAGAATTGAGGGATTAACTTGCAAAAGTGATGGGAATAATTACTAATTTTCATAAGGTTAAAGAGGATCCCACCAAAAAAGTATCATTATTTGCAATAAGCCAAGTTGGTTGAAGTGTTTCAAATCCATTGGAAATACATGTTAGTGACTTGGAAAAAATTATCAGAGGAGTCAAGCAAGATGTTTAGGAAATTAAGAGGCAACCCTTGCAATTGACAGGGATGGTCTCAAACCTTAAGGAATTGAAGACAAATTACTTCCACAACTCACCATCACTCTTGCCTATGTTAGAGAGAGGAGTAATTTCTCAAACTTGTGATAACAGAAGTCAAGCCTTCTGATTTCGCGCTCTAGTCAATATTTAAGTCCTACCACCATGACCCTATATCATTATAGTTTAACTACTCTTTAACCCAAAATGCCTTTCTATCACTTCCCAACCACCCTTTGGTGCTAGTATCAAAAAGTTCATGAACGGAAAAGGAAAAATAAGTGTGGCTAGCAATGATAGTCAAGCCAACTCAGATTTATACCCTAAACCCAGTCCCCACCACTTATACTCCATGAGCCAAGTAGTTCACCCAGCTTGGGGTATGATCCTATCAAATCTTTACTCAAGCTTTCTTAGAGGGCCATAAAATAATTCACCCTAAGTATTCCTTCCAATTCATAGCTAAATGCATAAGACTCCAAATGGGCCATCCATTAACCAAAAGGGTTTCAAAATGCTCAAAAAAGATAGGAGATCATCAATCAATCTCAATATCATACATCGAATTGCTTTCTTGACTTATTTAGGATCAATTGACTTCATTTACTTTGAGCCTATAGAGCAGCCATACTTAGAGGGCCATAACACCACTATTAGTTGTGGTTACCATATTGAGAGCACAGGTCATTCCATAAAAGAATGCAAGGCTCTATAGAGAAAAGTGCAATAATTGATCAAAAGTAGGGTAGCTAGATCTTAATCAATTGAGAGAATGAAATGAGATATGTAAACCTAGGGCAATAGGGCATGCCAATTTAGTACGTTTCATGTGAAAAGCTGTTGTCATTTTTATGAAACCAACATGTTTTGAACTTTGAATCATATGTTTAATGAAAGCAGGATATTAGCAAGTCTTAAGAATTTGATGATTGCTTATATCCTTCATCTCTCCAAGTTTTCCCATGCATAAAATTAACTTATTGAAAGACCCAAAACTTTAGGGAATCAACTTTAAACCATGCCCATATAGTTGCACTAGAATAATTAAACTTTCAAACCGATTCTTTAAACTTCATAGTCCTTCTCAGGAACTGAATAAATGTGATTTTCTTTTAAGAATCCTAACAGTGGTAATTTGACACATGCTAGGATTGTGTTAGAAACAACCACATTCTTTTTGAGAAAACAAAACCTAAGCTACCATGCTATACCTTGATAGCCCTTCAAATCACATTTTGGGGCAACACCATAAAACTATCCTGTGTCCTTAACAAAACCTTTTAGACCATACCCCTACCTATCAATTTAACTCCACTAAACTAGTTCCCTAAAAACCTTTCTCGAGGCATGCTTTAGGTCCTCATGACCCTTTATCCCTAATTCTTTTTTTTTATTTTGATACCTCTAAACTATGCACCAAAAACCTTTCTTAAGGCATGCCTTAGGTCTCGCCATGACTTTTTATCCTTAATTTTACATTTTCATTTTGATATCTCCAAACCATTTACCAAATGCCTTTCTCAAGGCATGTCTTATGGACTACCATGATCCCCATCCTTAGTTTTTCTCTATCATTTTGATGTCCCAAAACAAATCCCTTATCAATGTAAAACCTTAGGGATCAAACAAGGAATATTCCATACCACCTAAACCTCGATATTACATGGTTTCCCATCAATGGTAAACCAAATATAAGGCATGCCTAAGCATGTAGAGCAAAAGGGAGAGTTAAGACATACATTTAAAGGAACTAAGAGAGAAAAATAGCAATTGAATGTGACACGTGATTAAGGGGTTTAAACTATCTTCAATGGAACTTTTCCTAGGAAATGATTTTTTTAGTCCACATAGTTATATT
Source organism: Adansonia rubrostipa (assembly GCA_038381775.1). NCBI lineage: Eukaryota > Viridiplantae > Streptophyta > Magnoliopsida > Malvales > Malvaceae > Adansonia > Adansonia rubrostipa. Next base: position 8,857,414 of record JBBYHM010000027.1, read on the forward strand.
TTAGACAAAAAAATGGCTATCATTCATCATTCTTTTATGAGTTAGAAAATTACTCCCCTTGGTACCCCTCGTTAAAGCCTAATGAATTCATTCTTTTAAAACCTTGATTAAGGATCAGCCTTCACATTGAGGGGCAAATAGACCTTTTTAAAGGATATGGAGGTAGATATCCTATTTTACAATTATGAAACTACTTGACATTAAGGGACGAGTATGAATCTGCCTAGTTTCTAAGGTCAAGATATTTTTCCAAAAGAAAGAACAGAAAAAAAAAACAAAAAAAGAAAAAGCAAAATCCCAAAATGAAAAAAAACAAGAACAAAAATAAAAAGCCAAAGTAAAATCAAGAAAGAGGGAGCGAAATATTAAGAAACAAGGACATCCTAAAAGCAAAAACGATAAATGCCATCATAAAGAGAAATGATCCTTGATCCAATCACCTTTATAAACTAAATTTGGCCTTGATACACTTCTTTTAGAACCATGAACCTTGGCCTACATTACGGTCCTAAAAAATTCCATTTTGATCATGCATAGCCATGTGAAATAGATTTACCTATTCTTCGACAAACTATTCTTTTAATAAATTTATAGCCTTTTTAATAAACATAATGAAGCAATCAAATGAAAAAAGAGATCATAAATGGATGAATTAAAGCTTTAGAGTGAAAACCTAAATGAGCGGTGTAGAGCAAAATAGAGAATTTTTGGTGTCACTCATAGGATTACTGAGAACTTGACAAGGAAACCATCATTCCAAAGAAATCTAAATACAACCAAAAATCTTTGAATATCCTAAATTAGCGTGCTTAGATGGACCAACTCTTTGAGCTAAATCCTTGCCTTTCTAAATCAACCTTACAACCTTAAACTTGTCATGGCCAATCCTGATGCTAGTTAAAGTATCAATGGTAAGAGGCTTAAAAGAATCCAAAATTTATTTAGTTTTTAAAGAATTCATGTTTTATAAGTACTAGTCTATTTGTGAACCTAGATAATAAATCCATTTCATCAGCCTTGAAAATTTTTTAAACTAATCAAAGCCCTCTTTAGTTCCTTTAGTCTAACTAGAAAGCTAAATTGACATCTTCTAACGATAGATCATCAGTCTTCAAGTGACTTAAATATCATTCTAACTTAAGAGCTTTTATTAAATGAACATTCTAAACAGAGAAAGATAATAGCTTTAAAGCATAAGGCAATGTTGGGATTAGAATGCCTCTAAACCTGAAAAGAAAAAACATCAAGAAGAGCTAAGCTAAATTGACAGAATGCTAACCCAGTCCCAACCTCTACACCATTCACAAACGTGCATAACATTAGGCATTACTCATGTCCATATGCATCATTTGTATAAAAATTCAATCATCACTCATCAATACACATTTCACTTTAAGCGTTGATGCATTATTATCTCTTTTAGCATTTGTAGTACTTTCCCCACATTTGAATAATGGTAAATCTGCGTGTTTGCATGCACGAGCATTGGCATTTACATATATTCTCACTTACTCATAATTGCACTCACATCCATCTTCACTCATATGCATTCCTATTCGCTATATTTGCACTCATATTCATTCACATTCATTTGCACCCATGTGCATCCTCCTTTCTACCTATTTGTACACAAAGATAGTTAAACGCATGCTCAAAAATGCTTACATGCACTCATACTCACAAACACTAATTAGTATTCATATGCATTTAGTCATTTTTGCTTACCATCAGCACTCACATGCATTCTTGTTCACAAGCATTGGCACTTATGTACATTTTCTCTCATGAGCATTTATACTCATGTGTATCCCCATTTGTATCTACTCTTACCCATATGTATTCTTGTCTATAAGCATCAGCACTTATGTGTGTTTTCATACATGAGCATCAACATTCATGCATACTCTGATTCATATCTAGTAGCAATCAAAGGCACCCAAACATTCACGTTCATGTCTATTCATATCTCATGCCTTTATATTCATAAACAACCATATCATGTTACCTCACATGCATGTGCATCATTTCATGTGCATAAGGTTTTAACAAAAAGCATAGGCATCATTATCAATTTACCCATAACATTGCATATCATGGTGTCTGTGCTATGGCATGACATCCTGGCATACCTCACCTTTCGTCTCTTATAAACATGATACAAATTCCTTTTTTTAAACCTTAGTTGAAAGGTAGAGCTATACCATCCATCCTTGACCTCTCTAATCAGTAAACCAAATTCATTCTAGTCAACCTGAACCATCAAATGTATCCCTTTTGTCAAAAAATAGCCCACCAAGTCTATTAACAAACCTTGATGAAAGAGCTTCTCACACAAGCTGATTAAACTCAAAAACTTTCTTTGTATCACGAGTTATCTTAGCCTTTGAAACTAACCTCAACCATTTAAAAAACTTTTCAGATAGTGAGAATAAACCTTATAACAAAAGACATCATACAGAACTTCAGGTAACCTAAAATGTTGGAGCCAATTATCGGATTAAATGTCTAAATCATCACATCTATATCATCCAAGCATGCATCTATATTTTATGCATCATACATGAAAAAACTTCCACCTTTTAAGTGTAGACTCTTATCTTCAAAAGTTCTAAGTAAATCAGAACCACAAGTACCAAATATTATTTTTAAAAACATAAGAACTCTAATTAAACTTTCTAAGCTTAATATATTCCAGTCCAAAAGGTGCTAGATGCCTATTTACATCAGTCCATAAAAAGCTGGATACCCTGTTACCTCAATTCATAAAGAATTGGATGCCTACTTACCTCAATCCATGAAAAGCTAGATGCCTACCTACCTTACTCCTTAAAAAGCTAGATACCTACCTACCTTTGTCCATAAAGAGATGGATGCCTACTTACCTTAATCCATAGAAAGCTAGATACCTCCCTACCTTAAACTAAAAGGAGCTAGACACTTACCTACTTCAAAGATTTAGATGCATACCTACTTTCATCCATAAAGAGATAGATGCCTGCCTACCTTAGTCTACAAGGAGCTAGACATCTACCTACCTCAATCCATAAGTAATAAGATGCTTATGTACCTTAGTCCATAAGAAGCTAGATGCCTACCTACCTCAACCTACAAGGAGCTAGATGCCTACCTAGTTAAGTCCACAAAGAGCTAGATGTCATATACCTTAATCCATAAAGAGTTAGATGCCTACATAACTCAATCCATAAAGAGCTGGATGCCTACCTATCTTAGTCCACAAAGAGCTAAATGCCTATCGAGTTAAAGCCTACACTAGCTAGCGTGTCTGAAGGGTAAAACCCAAGAAATACAAGCCTAAAAGATGGGTTAAATCCTATAAAACTTATTAAATTTTTTTATCAATTAAAACCATCACTAACATATTCTACCTATCCTGGCATTGTACTAATTGGATCTTTATTTTCTTATGAGTACTTAAGAAGCATTGTTACACCTTTGACAAAATAATGTCTTTCTGTCTTTGCCCTATTCTTGATACTCAGCCAACCAAAGAGAGGAGCTGTAGACAACTTATTTTATTCGAGCAAACAATTAAGGTATTAGAAGCCATCATCTGAGGCACCATCAAGGTCACTCAGAGAAGTATGGGTTAATTTTCCATTGACTCTAATTGAGATAAAAGGTTTAGAGAGTCAAAGGTAAAAGAATCCATATTTCTATATGTATATCTTGATATATAGGTGTGAGGTATCGATACAAGGCTCTAATTCATTCAATTTCCAAAATCTTGCTAGTTGTACTGATACCAAAAGACATGGTGTTGATATTTGAAGAGTTGTATCGATTCCAAAAGTGCTTGTATCGATACAGAGTTATGTCATAGCTAAAATCATATTTTTTGGCAACATGTATCGATACAAGAGTGCATGTATTGATACAACAAGTTTAGTATCAATACAAGCTTGCTGGACTCAATACACCATGCTTTGTATCCATACCAAATTCAAAGTATCGATACATTCTAGATTTTTTTGCTCATTGTATTGATATAAAGATTAATGTATCGATACACAAGGCTATTTTTTGCCTAATTCAAAATATTTTTCTCTTTTCATACCATGACTTCAAAACTTAAATTTAGTCATGACATTGGCCTAAAAAATCATTTGATATCAGATATAAATACATATAAATCATGTGTTATTTCATTTTTTGTTTTTCTTCATCATCATCATCTTAGTGAGCCTTCATGTTTCCTTAACCCTATTAAGGTTCTATATATTATTGTGGCTTTTTTTATGGTAGCCTTAGGATTTTGATGACTTTTTTAATGCTTTACTGTTATTTTGATGATATGACATGCATACTTGTTGATATTAAACAACCCTTACCCATGCATTTTACAATTTTTTTTCATCTCAACATGCTTATTTTATGTGTAAACGCTCATCCTAGCATATTTTAATCTTGACATGCTTTTGGACGCATTTTCACTATAATATCCTTAATGAAATGCATGGACAACTTGTTGTTTTGAATAATTGCTCTTTTTTTATGTTTTCCTTAGGTTAGTTCATCAAATGCTTGCTAAAATGCCTCTATAACGTTTATCAAAATCTATTTTCAAAGAAAACCCTAAGTTAAGTCTATACTAACCTTTATCAATGGGATTAGCATGGATTTAATGTTTTTAATACATTGGTTTTGTAATCTTAGGGATATATCAAGCACAAATGTTTGGAATCATGGCCCCATACGCTAAACAAATTCTACTTTTAATCCAAAATAAAAAATGCTTTCAAGTGTTTAGTTTAAGCCTTGCCAAGCCCATTATGACTATTGGCGTGGATAGCACACGGTTTAAGGTCTATTCTATGGAGTTTGGATTAGTCTATTACTTCGCTAACCTGGAGCTTAGTTTTTGGACATTCATATGTTTGACACCTTGATGCATAACCATAGAAGCCTTAACCCAAAGAAAGCCTTATTTGATACTGGTAGAACTATGATCCCAATTTGAGAAATTATTTTTGGACTTTAAATGATTTTTCTATAATTTTTCAGCATTTTTCCTTGAAAGCGATTTGAATTTTCTTTGCAACGATACCTTACTTGCCTTTAGATCATTTTGGATGTTGAATTTATAATTTTTGAACCTTTGTTGTCTAGAATTCCTAGAACTTCATACTTTGTTTAGGCTATTCTGACCCATTATACGATTTTTCTAGAATTTTTTAATAGTTTTCCTGAAAAGTTCATAAAACTCCCTTTCTGCTTGTGATTTAATGATCCTAACTGAGTCTGAGGAAATTTTTTGCAGTTCACAGCCCCTTTCTCTTTATTTGCTAAAAACATCAACTCAGATTCGATTTTAAAAAGTAATTTTGCATAGAAAGTGTTTTTCTAGGACTTTTGAAAAATTTTTACATTAATCCTTATCTAGTTACCTTTCCAATGATACTTGGTTTGCCTTTGGAAACCATTAGACCAAACCAAAGTAAATTTGAGAAAGTGGATAGCACGATGTTATCCCTTGTTTTTTTGGAGCCTAAGAAAAACAAAGTAAATTTCCCCCAACCACCTTTTCCAGTCATTCGAATGACTTGAAATGCCTTTGATTGTTTCCCCATGGAGTTATGCATCAAGACATGGGTCCCAAAAGTTTTGGATCAAGATCCTAAGCTTTTCAAAATTAATTTTCTCTCTTTATTAAAAATATCAGCTATTAATTCTAAGATCTATTTTCCTCAAAATATAATGAAAATTTTGACTTTCAAAAATTACATAAAATTTCTCTTTCCCAAGGGATACTTTAACCTTATTTTTTTAAGAGATTCTTTAACCCTATTTTCTCCGAGGGGATACTTCAACCTTGCTTTTTAAAAGTACATAAAAAATCTAAGTTTTCTCTTCTCGTGCTTTTCTAGATCAAACCTTTTATGCCCAACCTGACCATTGAATCCAAGAATGTCTCAAAATTGTAAATTTAGTTATTCTTCAATAACTGATGTCAATCATGAGATACATCCTAACCATCCCTTATTTTCTATGTCTTTGTATATTAAGTCATAATGTAACTTTAATTATGTTCTTTTATTCACTTCTAACACATTTCCTTTTTCCATGATGATTTCACACTCGTGATTTTAAAATCAAATTTCATAAAATCCAAGGCAATGTTCTACATCAGTATCCCTCCAATGCTCAACGTAAAGCATCATCTTCTAAATTAATCTGGATCTCATTTTACCAAATCCTCTATGTTTCTCTTTTCTTTTAGGTTGCATAAAGAGATACTAATTAAACTTTTATCATGAAAACTCATATTTAATATTTAAAAATCTACATTTATAAGAAGAGGATTACACATAAATAATAATTGCATATAGAAAACCAATACTTGGATAATTTATAGCTAGATGCACTAATTTTGGGCATCGTAAGGATGCTAATCCTTCCCTACACATAACTGACTATTGGGCTCTTGTTTAAATAAATAATTGATCAAATTAAATATATATTCTAAATAAATAATACTAAAAAATTATTTTCATTTATTTGCTAAAGAAAATGCCCATACTTCTGAAGTGAGCAAATCTGACTTAGCACTTCACCATATTAAGAATGTTTTATTTTTGAATATTTTGATCAATAACCAACTTTTAACAAATTATATTGAGCTAGTGGAGGGACCAATTAGACATATATAATTAGGCTTTAATAATCTATGTATTGATTATTCTATCCCAAATAATTAATCACATAATTATTAATCTCAGAGTAATACCACTAAAGACTTGAGGCTGCACTCTGAATTATATATTGTATTACGTAAACTTTATAAATAGCCTTTTAGTCTAATAACCTTGTCATTTGTGTAATACCCTTATATGATATCTGTGATCAATGTAAGGTTAAAAATCTATTTTACCTACTTGATCACCTTATCTTAAAGTTTTATTATACTCTCCATGTGAAAATGATTGTTCACCATATGTGATCAATTTATCATTTGACATACAAGTGACCAAGGCCTCATCCATTTTCATTGTACTGTATAATGCCCTTTAGGAGGATAACCTTAACTCTTTATGGGAGCTATGATTCCATATCTATAAGTAAAGCTCTTATCGAGTGTAAGTCATATGCCCAACAAACCAGTCTAATAGCTTACTACTTTCATATACTTAAGTCTTTGGAATGTTAAAGCATACAAGTTATACACATAGAGTCAATTACTTACTCAAGATTAAGGTAATTACAAAATGAACATCAAAAGTGAATTAATCCATAAAATCAGACTTATTAAAGGACTAATTGCACTTTGGTCCAATCTAATATATCACCACCTTTAGGTATTATATCTATGTCTCTACTTAAGAGTCAAACCACTCCAAATGACCAAGACAAGCTATCTCCTTAATTGGATTTACATGATGTAATAGTCTTAAGATGAGTTAATTACTTACATTAACCCTATAGACTATGGACTATCGATTTAGACTGCTTACCTTAAAATGTTGTCTTCAGTATATAAAGTCCATTATATACAATATTCTGATGGTATAAACATAAGTAGTCAATGAGTCATGTTTGCTTACATTTACTTTAACATGTTAATCTAAATAAGGATAGAATAGCAATGATATAATGGTAACTTCAATATATATAAAAAATTAGTTCAAATTAATGAAATACATTAAAATGTCTTTAATCCTTAGGGCATTCCTAACAATTTTTAACTTGCCCTAAAAGAGTAAATGAGTCATGTCTCACATCCCCATACCCTCAACATGCATTTCAAAACTCTTAGCCACCAAAGTTTTAGCAAAAAAAATCAGTAAGGTTGTCTTCAGATGTAATTTTGCATACATTAACAACTCTTTTCATCACTAGCTCTCTTATAATGTGGTATTTCTTGCCTATATGTTTTATCCTCTTATGGTTATAGATTCCTTGGTATTTGCTATTGTTGCACTATTATCATAATAAAGTGTAATAGGTCTATCCATATTAGGAATTTTCTTAAGGTCTCTGAGGAGCCTAAGAAGCCAAGTTGCTTTCTTAGATGTTTTCGAGGCAGCCACATATTTGGCTTCCATCATGGATTTAGTTGTACAAGTTTGTTTTACACTCCTCCACACAATGGCACCTCTTTCTGGGATAAATACAAACTCAAAATTTAATTTCCTCGAGTATAAGTTTGGAAGTCTGAATCTGTATATCCAATGAGTGTTACGTCCCTTTTAGAATATACCAACATATAGTTTCTTGTTCTCTTAAAATACTTGAGTATATGTTTCACGGGTTGCCAATGTTTGTTACCAAGATTTGACTGATATCAACTTATAGTACCAATTGCATAAAAAACATCTGGTCGTGTGCAAAGCATAGCATACATGAGACAACACACAGCGGATGCATAAAGGACTTTCCTCATGTCCTCTCTTTCTCCAGATATCTTAAGAGAATCATCCCATGAAAGAGTGAATCCTACCATAGAGGGTTGTGAACCCTTCTTGGCATCTTACATAACATACCTTTCAATAATTTTATCCATGTATAAAGCTTGGGACAAAGCTATCATCCTATTCTTTTGATTTCTAAAGAGATGAATGCCTAGAAAATAATGAGCTTCCCCTAAATCCTTCATGTCAAACTATTATGACAACCACAGTTTGATCGATGATAAGTTCCTTACACCATTCCCAATAAGTAATATGTCATCAATGTATAAGACTAGAAAGATTACTTTGCCCTCTTTAATACATTTATAAACACAAGGTTCATCAATGGTTTGGTTAAATCCAAAGACCTCAATTGTTGGTCAAATCTTTGGTTTCATGGGCATAAGGCTTACTTTAATCCATAAATGGATCTAAGCAACTTGCAAATGTTCATTTCTTAGCCTTTTACTATAAACCCATTGGATTGCATCATATAGATGCTCTCATAAAGATTGCTATTCAAGAATGCAGATTGACATCCATTTGCCAGATCTCATAATCAAGAGCCATAGGAATGAATAGAAAAATGCAAATAAACTTTAGCATCGCAACAGGCAAAAAGTTTTCATCATAGTAGACACTAACCTTTTACATGTATCCTTTTGCTACTAGTCTAGCCTTAAAGGATTTGACTTTCCTTTAGCATTTCTTTTTTCCTTGTAAGCCCATTTACACGCTATGGGTTTTACCCTTTTAGGAAGGTCTACAACCTCCCAAACCAAATTGGATTTCATCAAATCCATCTCAATGTTCATAGCCTTTTGTCGGAGCTTAGAATTAGCATCACTCATAGCTTTATCATAGGTGACTAGATCATCTTCATGTTTCATTACCTCAGATTAATAAATCTCACCATCATACATGATGAAATTAGGCTTTTCAGAGAAACTCCTATTACGACAAAGCTCCTTAGGTGGTTGCTCATTTTTAGGTCCTTTTTTGGAACTTGGAATAGAATCCAAGATTGAAATCTATGGAGCAACTCTATATCCTAACAATTCCCCTAGCACCACTTTTCTTTGATGCTTAAAGCCATTCATGTAACTTTTCTCAAAGAAGGTTGCATAGGTTGATATAATGACTTTCTGCTTCTTCAAGTTATTAAATAGTCTTTATTTTATTCCCTTGGGATACCCTATAAACACGTATAATTTTGAACGAGATTTTAACTGTTTTGCTTCCTTATCCAATACATGTGTCGAGCACCCCCCATATTCTCATATGTCAAAGAGAGGGTTTTTTGCCCTTCCACAACTCGTATGGAGTTTTAGGAACATGCTATTTGCAGTGCATATTCCAAAAAGGATATTAAGAGTTTTGAATAGCTCATCGTGGACCATACCATATCTAACAATGCTTTGTTTCTTCTCTTTGCTACACCATTCTATTATGGAATACCTGGTGTAGTCAGTTGGGATAAAATCTCATTTTCTAGGAGGTGTCCTAGAAATTCATCAAAGAGGTATTCACCACTTTGAATGGATCAAAGTGTCTTAATGGATTTACCCAATTACTTCTCTACTTCTATACAATACTCTTTGAATTTATCAAAGGTTTCACTTTTGTGATACATCAAGTACACATATTTAAAACTTAAGTAATCATTTATGAATGATACATAGTACTTTACCACCTTGTGCATTCATGGGGCCACATACTTCAGTGTGGACAATTTCTAAATGTTCATCGGTCCTCGTACATTTTGCTTCAAATGACCTCTTGGTCATTTTATCTTTAAGACATGATTCATATTGGGGAAGACATACCTCCTTTAGAGATTCTAATAGATCATTATTTACTAATCTTTGGATCCTTTCTTGGCTAATATGACCAAGTCTTAAATGCCAAAGGTATGCCTCATTAGAGTGAGAAGTTTTTAACCTTTTAGAGTTATTCATTAATTTGGTGTCTAGTAGTGAGTACATATTTGGTTTGATCAAATAAAGATTACCATCTATTTCACCATATAGATAATAGAATTATTTTTATGAATCACTACAATTTTATTAAAAGAAACTAAATAAGAATATTTAATTAAATAAGCAATCGAAATAAGGTTCCTTTTAAAACTAGGAACATAAAAATAGTATTTCAATAAAATAAATCTAAATTCATCAAAATAAAGATGTACATCTCCCACTACTTCTGCTAACACCATCTTTCATTACTGGTTTTTAGTGAGAGGTTCCTGTCAAGTAGACTCCTTTTTTCCTTAAACCCCTACAAAGAAACACAAACATGATTAGTGGCTCTAGAATCAATAACCTAAGTGTCTTTTAAATCTTTCACTAAATAAGCTTCAATGTAAAGAAGATCCTTACCTTCTTTGCCTTTAGAAGCTAGGAATTCCTTGCAAGTCTTCCTGAAGTGACCAACCTTTTCATAATAGAAGCATTTTGACTTTTTAGGGTTCTTTAGCTTCTTTTTCCTTTTTTTTATATATTCAGATGAAAGAAGAATAGATGACTTAGAAGCCCATTGCTTTTTCTTTCTCTTGTTCTTGGAACTAGCATTAGAAGCAATAGCTAGATTTGCCTCCACCTCAGGTTAGTGGCCATCATTGAGTATGAGCTCATAGGCTTGTAACTCTCTTATGAGCTTATTAAAACCTAACTTTGTTTCTCAAATTATAGGTAGCTCAGATTATACATACCATCTCAATTTAGGTGTTATATTCTAACTTAACACCTTTTTTAGCAACCTCAGCAAAGTACCCCATAAGCTTGAGCATATAATCCTTTACTAGAGTTCCTACTTTTTGCTTATAGTTCATTAAATTTGTAATAGTAGATTATCTAGCCAACTTGACTTGGCTTCCAAACATATCCCTCAAATTTTCCATGATCTATTTAGCAGTGACATAGTTCTTATGTTGCTTTTGCAAAGCATTGACATGCTAGCCAACGTATAGAAATGTACTATGTCATTAAACTATTTCCAACAAGTGCAAAGCAAGAAAGTCTATCCATTAAATGCATTATGTGGAGGCTTAGGTGGGCAAGGTTTGTTAAGTATGAACTTATGTTTTTCATAGCTAAGAACGGTTAATAGATTTCTTTTTAGTCTTTAAAATTATCTCTATTTAATTTGTTACCCGTGAGAATTTAAATAAGAGGTGTAGGTGATATTTTGAACTGAAACAAATAAATATATTCGAAACATTACAATCATGCTCAAGCAAATACAAATCAAATATTTAGCAATGAAACATAGATATATATATGTTTTTACATTAAATCCTTATAAAAAAATCTAGCATTGCAACAATAATTTTCAGCATCTGTTGTCTTAAGCCACTGAAGGGTGATCATAATTCAAATAGCCAAAAACATGGATCCCATCCAACTAATATATGTTACCTTAGGTTAAGACATATGTTAATAATTGCTTATTTGGCCACCAATTTAACTAACAGAGCTCCGAGGGGAAGTTGTCATTAAACCAGTCTTGAGCGTATAATCATTTTTTATGAAACCTTGCCCATGCATTATTCAAGTCATTGAGAAGTTATCTCAAATAGAACATGCCCAAGCACATTTTCTACATAAGAGATCCAGTATACTATACCTACGATGGTCAACCATTTACTTAGAGGTATGGCTAGGGTGGAACTGATGTGAGGTGTTACCATGCTTTCAAATATAGATCAATAATAGAGGCTGTGGGATTAACTTAAACCTTTTCCCACTTAATATTTAAAAAAAATGTAAGGTTTTAATATGCATGATTCATAAAAGTCTGATTGGCCTTCACCTATTCTATATGGCATGTTATTAATCATATACATACATCCATTAGCAAAACATATAGATGGAAAAAAAATTAACTATCCAAACAATGATCCCATCCTTGAACATAAAAAAAAAAAGATTACAAAAGTTTCATCCAAAGCATACTTTTGGGTCTTAAACATTTTGCTCTATCTTCATGCATTAGTTTCTACCCATGTAATTTGTTTGTTCATATCTATAAAATATTTAAAAATAACCATCTTTAGAATCTGATAAAAAATTCATGTTAAAACATTTATCTTTCAACAATTATAAGCCTAAACCCATTGCTCATGAGAATTTTTTGATAAATAATGCTAAAAATATTTGTCGGGTTTGAATCCTGGGCTTTTTCATGGCCCATAAAAGGTTAGTACCCTGAAAGTAGGCCTCGGATGAGCTTGAAATGACCATTGAGGTTTGAGCTCCGATGGCACAATAGGCTATCTCTCCGTGGACACCTGCACACTGAAGGTACGCGTGCCTCACACCCTAAGGGTGGGTGGGCAAGCACTTTGTAACTCTAGGGTGGGTGGGCATGTGCCCTATATCCCCAAAGTGAGTATTCCCTACCCCTAGGGTGAGTGGCATGCACCTTGCACCCCTAAGGTATGTGTACCCCACCCCTAGGGTAGATAGGTGTCTACCTAACTTCTAAGGTGGGTGGACATGTGCCTCATACCTTGGGGGTATGCATACCATGCCCCCTGAGGTGGGTAGGCATATACCCGGTACCCCAAGTAGGAGTGACATACCCGTTGGGGTGGGTAGGCATGCACCCCATGCACCCGAAGGTCCACACACCAACCAGCCCTACTCTTACCCCTTGGTGCGACTAAGATGCATATCTAGTGTTAGGGTTCATACCCTTGCAACACCCTAGGTGACTTAGGCTACTTGTGTTTGAACCCTGCAACCTCGTGTTAAGGTTTTAGGGATTTTATGTTTTCAAGGTTTTCCCAATGTAAATACCTATGCCTAGGAAATCTACACACCATCAAACTGTTGTTCTAGATAGACGCTATTGATTCTAGATAGCTTTCTAATTATTAGAAAACAAGCAAGTTAATTAAAAAATAATTTACAGTCTGCAGATCTTTATCTTCTATATATAATTTACGTAAAAATTTTGAAGGAAGTAAAAAAAAATTATGTGGTGATAATAAACAAACCTAATGAAAACCTAAATACATCAATTCCAAAATCTAAGGGATCATGATCGACAAAAAATTTTATATATATATATATATCATGATAAACGACATAATAGAAATCCTAGAATGGTAACTCTCTAATTATTAAATCCATGCATATTTAAGGAGAATTTTGGTTACAGGTTTTATGTATATAACATAATGACGGCCTGGCTCGGATACCATTTGTAGGAAAAACTGATCAGATGCATAGGGAAATTTTTAAAATTTTTTAAAGATGATCATACTAGATTGTGTTGTTATATCTAATAAAACCATCTTAATTAGTTACTTTAGTTGCAAATCTGAAGATGCCATCCAAGAATTCCTAGATCTGTGTGAAAACTTGAACCAACTACTCTATTTTACTATTCTCTAATTCCCGAATGGTAGAGTGCGTGGGCACTCTTTGTCTCGATCAACTCCGAATTCTTATGACTTGATTCTTCTTAATGACCACCTTATGCCTCCAAGTTTAGAGTCATGAGATATTATGATTAGAAACATCTAGGTATGGCACCAAAGTCTAGGAAAAGCCCTAGGCATAAGCCTCTTATTTCTATCAGGTAACAAAGTAGCCCTAATTTCAATTTTTTAATAAAAATAATTATTTTGTTAATTCCATAAAACCCATATATGGCATCAACCCTAGTATAGGTGCCAACTATAATTTGGACCAAACCCTAATGTCCATAGATAATATTTTGACGCAAAGTTATTTTATAGAATTTAGCCCATTTAATCGAATACTAATTAATTCTGATTAAACTTTTAATTTTATTTAGCCCAATAATTTTTCATAACTCTAATTCTAATTTGAAATAAAATCATGACAATTTTACTCAAATAGAACAATTATGTACTAATTATCAAAATAAAATTAACTATAATAAAATAATTAATTTAATCGTAAATTAAAATAAACAAATAAATTAAATTTTTAATTTATTTAGAATATTATACATATTTAATATATAAATAGATATTTAAACAAGTCTTAATAGATATTAAATTAATTATATAAATAATTGATTTTCCATATCTATTTAATTTAAATTAATTCTTATATTTATCAAAAGATAAATATAATTAACTTAAATTACAAATTCTTGTCCAAATAAATATTTAATCAAATTAAAGATATATTCTAAATAAATAATACCAAAAACTCATTTTTATTTATTTATCAAAGAAGATGCCCATACTTCTGAAGTAAGAGAATCCGACATACCACTTCACTATATTAAGAATCTTTTGTTTTTGAATATTCTGATCAATAACCAACTATTAAGGAATTTTATTGAGTTAGTGGAAGGACCAATTGGACATATACAATTAGGCTTCAATAATCTATGTATTAATTATTCTATCTTGAAAAGTTAGTCACATAATTATTAATTTCAGAGTCGTACCAGTAAAGACTTGAGGTTGTACTCTTAATTATAAACCGTATTACATAACTTCTATAGATAACCTTTTAGTCCAATAACCTTGTCATTTGTATAATACCCTTATATGATATACGTGATCAACTTAAGGTTAAAAATCCATTTTACCTACTTGATCAACTTATCTTAAAGTTCCATTATACTCTCCATGTGAAAATGATTGTTCACCACATGCGAACATTTTATCATTTAACATACAAATGACTAAGGCCTCATCCATTTCACTATACCGTATAATGCCTTTTGAAAGGATAAACTTAACTTTTTATGAAAGGTATGATTCCATATCTATAAGTAAAACTCCTATCGAGTATAAGTCATATGCCTAACGAATCAGAATGTCAAAGCATACAAGTTAGATATGTGGAGTCAATTACTTACTCAAGATTAGGGTAATTATACAATGAATGTCAAAAGTGAATTAATCTATGCAAATGGACTTATTAATAGACTAATTACACTTTGGTCTAATCAAGTATATCACTACCTCTAGGTAATATATCTATGTCTCTACTTAAGAGTCAAACCGCTCCAAATGACCAAGACAAGCTATCTCCCCAATTGGATTTAGATGACATAATAGTCTTAACATGAGTTAATTACTCATATTAACCTTATAGAATATGGCCTATCGATTTAGACTACTTACTTTCGAATGTTGTCTTCCCACATATAAAGGCAACTGTATGTAACATTCTAACGGTATAAACACAAGTATTCAATAAGCCATATTTGTTTTCATTTACTTTAACATGTAAATCTAAATGAGAATGGAATAGCAGTGATGTAATGATAACTAAAATATATATATAAAAATAATCAGTTCAAATTAATGAAACATATCAAAATGTCTTTCATCCATAGGGCATTCTTAATAGCAAGTCTATAACAAAGATTCAATCCAAGGTTGTTATTCTAAAATTAAATTTGTGTCTCTCTATGCAACCCAAGAAAAAGGAGAAATATCGAGTTTTTGATAAAATGATCTTTGGATTAATTTTGAAAAAGATCTCTACATCAAGCATTAGAAGGATACTAACATAGAATATTGGCTTAGATTTTATGAAAATTGATTTTTAAAACGTGGATGCAAAATCATCGTAAAAGAAACATGTTAGTAAGACATATATAGGCACCTTATTTTGTTTGGGCCAACATTCAAGGCATTAGAGATTAATTTTTTAGTCATCATCAGGGTCATTCAGATAAGAACAGGCTAGTTTCCTACCATTCCTAGCCAAGTTAAATTGTTCAGAGAGCCAAAGGTACATGAAAGTCACATAGGTGCATGTAGGTATTGATGCAAAGATTTTATACCACTAAAAGTTTAAATTTTCACAAGTAATATCGATATAAGAAGGTTTGGTATTGATACCTAAGGTGTGGTATCGATACTGATGATACTGAGCCTGTTTGTATCATTCAAAGCCTTGGTAGTAGGAAAAATCATGATTTTTGGCCAAATATATCGATGCATAAGTAAGAGTATAAGTACAACCTTCATGGTATTGATACAGGTCTTCAAGTCTCAAGACTGGAAATATTTTTTGTTCCTGGTATCAATACAAGCCTTATTATTTCGATACTAAAAGGCAAAATTTGCGTTGTGTATCGATACGAAATGCTTTATATCGATACACCAAGGCATTTTTGCCTAGTTCATATTGTTTTCACACCCTTGCACCAGCAAACTTAAAATCTGATTTAAATGCATTTTTGGCATAAAAAATAATTAAAATTCATACTAGGCCTCAGCATTAGACTTACGATTAGGTTTTAACAAATTTTTGGAGCCTAAAATGGCTTGAAACTAGGATGTTTGTATAAAAAATGGTTTGTTTGGGGCATACTTGGCTTTTCTCCATGTTGTAAACACCTTCAGCCTCTTTTCCTCACTAATTGCTTATTGCAGCCAATAGAAAAAAAAACCAGCTAGGTATAATACCTAGAGCTATCATGTGATACAAGGCCAAAGCTTTATAATACCCTTGCTTTTTTTCATTTTTTGTCTTTGTATTCACATGGTTATGTATGCCAACTTTGGTTTAACTGAAAGAGGAATTTGTACACACGTTCTCAGCAAAAAACACTCACTTACATACATTCTCTCAACATTCCTCAACCACTAAAAATCCTCAAGCCTTGCTTCATTCTGGTAGCTCTTTGAAACCACCACTAAAAACCCTTCCAACATATACTATTCCACTAATCCTTCCTCTCAAAACTCTCTTCCATCAATGTGGTAAGAAAAATACTTTTTCTTTTTAGCATTTTCTTGCTAACCAATAACAAAAAGAGGGGAGAAAGTAACTATGCTACTGTTTAAAGGAAAGGTTAAAGTTTAAGGCTTTTAGTATATTTTTCTCCTTACTCTAGTTATTTTCTTGTTTTTAGCATTTACATCATCTTAGTGACCCTTTTCATGTTACCATGACCATTTATGATTCTCATGCATTTTGTGGCCTTGGTTGTGGTAGTTTTAAGCTTTGGTTGATCCTTTGATGCTTCGATGGCCAAACATGCCATGTTTTATTTTTACCATCACAACAATGCTTGTGCATGTATTTCTTTTCATGTTTCATTCACCTTCACATCTTTAACTCATACTTGAATGTTCACTTTAACATGTCTTTAGCATATTCATGCATTTTCTTGCATTTTGGTAGGTTTCATGGAACAAAAATGTCAGCTTGAAAATCCTAGCTTGTTTTTCCATGTTTAAACATGTTCATGTCATTTTTCATGGCATGATTCTTAATGTTATTTATGAAGTTAATATGTCCATGTGTCCTTCTTACTCATTTCCTTGCATTTTTGCCATCTTTTCCTTGCCAAAACATCATCTTTTTATTTAAATGTACCACTATGTTCATCTTCATGCATGTCATATTTTGTTCTTAACATGTTCATCAAAGTGTTTGCTTGTTGACTACAAAATTTTGATTTTTAAAAAAACCTCAAGTTAAATCTATGTTACACCCAATATATGGAGAATAACATGGATTTAATATTTTTACAAAATTAGTCCTCTAGACTTGGGGATAAATCATGCTTTCTATGTTTGGATTCATGGTCAAATAAAGTTAAAAGCTCTAGTTTCAAAAATAAAATAGCCTTCTACTTTTTTTAAAAATGTTTAAGCCTTGATCTAGAGCTTAATGCACTTGTTCGTGACATGGTCAATATGCTATTTCATCATCCCAAACTACTCTAAGATTATGTAAATGAGCTTATAAAGCCTATGTCACCCATCCCTTCCTATCACGGATGTTTGAATGTCCTTAGCTTGAGTTTAGACCTAACAAACTTGAAAATACCAAAAAACTTTTTTGTTTTTTCTCTAGCAACACTATATTTACCACTAAAAATTATTTTCAAGCCTAAATATATTTTTTTTGAATTTTTTGATATTTTTCCTTGAAAGAGCATTGAATTAACATTCCGAGGATGTATTGTTTGCACCTAGACAATTTCGGATGAAAGAGTTACATTTTTTTTAACCTTCGCTAGCTAGAACCCCTAGAACATGTGATTTGCATTCTATTTGGATCATTTTAGCCCATCAAATGATTTTTGTAAATTTTTAAAATATTTTTTCAAAAATCTAGTAAAATTCCCTTCCTAGAAAGATATCATTCATAATTTAACAATCTCGAATGAGTCCAAGGTGATTTTTCAAAATCTGCTACCCTTGCACATGTTGCCAGTGCTAAACCCAGTTAAACTTCAAAAATTAATTCTGCCTAGAAAAATAATTTTGTTGGATTTTGCAATATTTTTACAATAATTCTCCCTGAGTCACCTTTATAATGGTACCTCATTTATCCTTGAAAGCCTTTGGATGAACCCAAAATAAACTTGGAAAGAGAGATAGCGCAATGCTATCTCTTGATTTTGGAATTAAAATTAACCTAATTTCTTAGACCACCTTTGTTGAGGCATTTGAACATCTCAAAGTGCATCTAATTGACTCCCCATGGAGTTAAGTACTATAACAAAAGCCCTTTAGGCTCAGATCAAGGCTAAAACAAAAATTTTAATTTTACTCAAATCATCGATTTTAGTCATTAAAATAACATTTCACTAAAATGTCCCTTTTCTCATTATATATAAAAATCTTCATCATTGGGGATACTCCAACCCACCTTTTGAGGGGATACTCCAATCCTATTTTTCATTCAAAATCAAATTTTCTATCTCTCGAGCCCCTTAGGGCTTCTAATCAGAATCACTTTCAAACATGTCCAAAATCTTTATCATTAGGGTGTTTTTACCCTACCTTCCAAGGGGATACTCGAACCCTACTTTTCACCCAAGAATCTAAATTTTCTTTCCCTCAAGCTTCTCAGGATCTTTTAATCACAATCATCTTTGGCACATTCTAAAATTCTTCATCATTGGGATACTTGAACCCTACCTTCTAAGGGGATACTTTAATCCTGTTTTTTAAATTTCACTTAAAATCCAAATTCTCTCTCTCAAGCATCCTTAGCTTTCTACTCAAAACTTCTTTTTACAACTCAAATAACCACTAAGTCCAAATGCATCTCAAAATTGTCATTGTGGCTATTCTCTAATATTCAAAGGTAATGAGATATATTTCGATTGTCCTTTCCTTTTCTAAGCTTTTGTGTGTTCTTTTTATGCAGTATTATTATTCTTTTTTTTTCATCTTACTAACACTTTTCCTTTTGTGATGCCCATTTTGCACTTCTCTTTCTAAATTATTCTTCAAACTATAAGGCAATTTTCCATTTTAGTATCTTTTCAATGCTTGACATGAAATATCTAACTTTCAAATCTACATTTCGAGATCATTTTCATTAAAAATCCCTATGTTTCCTACATCTACAGGGTGCATACTTGATTTAATTTTTTTTTAAAACCCAAATTTATAATTTTCCATAAAATTCATGCATTAGGGAATTATATCAAAATAATGAAAAGACAAAATGAATTTAGTTAAAAATAAAAATAAGACATGGGTAATGGATACTGATTTCAAGCATCGTTGGGGTGCTAATCCTTCTCCATGCCTAGCCAACTCTCCAGCCCCACTAAAGAATCTTTGGACTTGGCAGATCGTAAAATTAGTGTTTTAAGTTTCTTGTTATTTTTAATAAGAATCTGATCATGCCTAGCCCTAAATGATTAGTGCCAACTCTAAGTATTCAGCCACTTTGTAGTAGCCACCCAAGACCAGTTGGATGCGTGATTCATCCAACATTTTTCCTCTTTCTATCATCATATCACGCTCAATTCAAATCCCAATATAGGGATAACCCAAAGGCAATTCCCAATCATTCCTTTTAGGTCATGTGCCTTGCCATCTTTAATGATTCAGGCAATGCTGTGCCCCGGTAAGGTGCATGTCATGATAGCTTGATGACTTCATTGGGGATTTTCTTTAAGAGTTAGGCCTATGACTAGCCATGTCTTACTCAGTTCTTGATATCTTAATTTTCATTAGTATTTAGCCATAATCTCCTTTTATCTACTCTATTAACCTTTTTGTCTTTTGTGATTTTTGTCCTATGATTGTTATAGAGTACTTTGTTCCCGAATAGAAGTCAATTTGAATAAGTGTGGTAATAAAGGGTAAACAAAAGCTTTAATTGTTTCCCCAACATTCATCGCGCACATACATTTGTAAGAGATTCCTATCAAACTCCATGGTGAAGTTAGCATCTAATTATTAGGTGGAAGTGAGCTATTTGCCTTCGTGAGTACCTCCCACAAAGGCATAATAATACTTTTCAGGTTTTAAAGCATCTATATCTCTTATGAGAAACCCTCTGCATTTATATAAGGAAACACATCTATAAAATCAAAACATGTTCCACTAAACTCGCAATAGGCCTAGGATCGAGGTGCCTCGACTATCCTTATCGAAAGAGAAGGGATTCAAATAATGATTTAGGCATCAACTCAAACTGATATAGTGAACTCTGTGAGCCAAACCATGTCAAACCATACCAAACTGCTGCGAGAATAACATAAAAAATAAGGGCACTCAGGGAAACACTTTTTACCTTTACTCATATGTATTATAGTTACATAGGCGATGATGAATGAATATTGTCACTTAAGTTTGTTATTTCATTTCATGTTTTGTTCTTTCACCGAGGCATGCTATTATGCTATGCAATCAAAGGCTAATATGTACTCATCATAAATGATGATGAATGAATGTTGCCATCTAGTCAATCAGTTTTTGTACCCATGAGGTGTCGTTTCACCTTATTAAGGGTAATTTTTAACTCAAACACATCGTTATGCTATACATTTATTATCATAACATTCGCAATTGCCAAGTTCATTTTTAGGCATCATACCGCCTATTGTTCGAGCAATTTCAATGATGCATTTTTGTTACTATTCTTTGGTTTCCTTCTTTTTATGCTTACTATTTTTGTATGGTAACTAACTTATTTCCCTCTTGCTTTTTTGTTTGATTTTACATCATTTCATCATAATCATCACCATTTTGGGACAGTTGGCCAATGGTTCAATGTTCAGCAAGAGGTGTCTATTATGGAGTAACAGCCTATTTCTGTCCTTAAGCCTTTCGAAGAAGTTAAAACATGGTCTAAGGGTTGTTAGCCTAAAAATGGATACATTTTCAAGGCCCATTATGTCTCGATAATGCATGAGAAAGTCAAAATTGAGTGCGGACAGAATGACTACTAAGAATTGAAATAATTTAGGCTAGTTGGGATAACGCCAAAAGGGAGTCATTCATGAAGAGATATAGAGATATAGCTTATTTGCTCTAGGTTTGGTTAGATGTTAGCTTGTTATAAGTAGCCTCACAATTTTGAAATCTAACTTATCAATGCTTCAGTTTCAATCGAGAGGATTTGATCCCCATCATTAATAAATACATTGCATTATTCAACATTGAAAGGGCTAAGTTTGATAGGATTTATTGTAAAGGATCATAACCTTTACCTTTCAAGAAGATAGTAGAACACTTCTTAGCTCCAATGAGTCATGGATCGAAAGCCATATCAAGATGAAAAAGAATAGTGCATGGATTTCATGGGCTAATTTAAAGGAAGTGATAGCGAATGTCATTAACATCCAAAAAAATCCTAAATATTTACGTTCTGACGATATACAGGCTGGTCACATTCTTGAAAACATTAGGTTATGTTGAGGTAGCAGTTACAGATTTTTTTCTCTTGATTGTGCTGCAATATCAACCTCGCACTCCCTATCATTACTTGAAATGAATCAAGCTTTCACTTATTATAAGAAAGTAAAAAACATGGTGAGTTATTACGTATGCCCTGCTTTTCACATTTGGCTTGTTGGCCACTTTCGTGTTGAAAAGAGGAGAATGTTGCGCAATTTATTTCCTAACTTCAACCCTGTTTCCAAGATCTTAAAAAGGAATGGCCATGAAAGATAAGTCCGAGGAACAGTTAGTCGAAAAGCTCTGAAATCTTTGAGGAGAAAAAGTTAAGTGGAAGACTCCATAGATGTCCTCCCAGTCAATTAAATACTAATGTGAAGATTATAGTTATGCGCCACTTATGGATTATGAGGAACTAGTAGCTATGCACCTCTCTTAGTTTTATGGCAGTTTCAATGTCGACAATTCATCCCATTCCTTCAAGACCTCAAGGATGGGACTTTCCATATATTAAAGGTTATTACAGGTCAAAAGTCTAGTAAACCTTTCATGCATAAAGGGAGGTTCATTGCATGGAGAGATACTAGAGAGGAAGCGATGTGACTTTAGGATATAATGAGTGGAACACCTATTGTATCAATGATGTTCTGCCACTACCTAATAATGGGACTACTTAAGGCCCAGTTGATGAGACTTCTTCCAAAATTAAAGTATTTAATAGGGAATTCAAACAAGAAAAAGCAGTTTCTGCCAAGGAGATCAATGAATTGAATAAAAGAAAGGACTCAGCTACAGATAGACCTTTATCTTTAAGATAAAAAGATGAAACAAGTTTTTAAGGAGAGGAATTGCCTCAAAAAGGATTTGGATAGCCTAACAAAGGATTATATGGCACTCTAAAAAGCAAACAAGTGCCAGCACATTGGTAAATCATTAGCTGAGTGGGAGATGGACTTCACAACCCTTGAATAAGAGTTGAACCGATGGAGAAAAAAGGCCAAGGCTAACAAGGAGAAGCTTATAAGAGCTCATGCCCTTACATCAACCTATCAAAAGAAAAATAAACTATTTAAAGCCCAAGGACAAGAGTTACAGGTAAATAGGGCTAAGTATGAAACTTTAACGCTCAAGTTTCAAGATTTAGAGCTTTGCCTTCAAGCTTACAGGGCCAGATTGATGAATTAGTGTGAACTTCCAAACAATGAGAAAGAGAACGGGAAGAAATGGTGGATTAGTCATACAAAATTATCAGGACCACTGCCAACATTTTGCTAAGCAGATTCAAGCAGCCCAATTAGAGGCTAAGGACATGATAAATGTGGCCAGATCCTTGATAGGAGACATCGTGCCCATTAGAGCCCATGAACAAAAAAATTATTGTATTTCTTGGGATGTGATTGGAGAATGTAATCGTATCAGGCATTTCCAAATGTAATCTGTGTAAATGGAATATTTTGTTGCTGTAATGAAAGATACTATTAGTAAAGCTATTACGTGATCTAACTGTCCCCCTTGCATTTGCATATCTAACCCAATTCTTTTATTACTTTATTCATTCATTCATTCATGTTAATGGTCATTTGTTATCATGATGCATACTTTCTTTATTTCATTAAACATATTCATGGCATTATAAAAGTCTAGTCCAACAATACTATAAAGTGTAAGTTATTTCGAAACATGAAATCTACCATTTGTCACTAGTATAATACTCACAACCATTGAAGAGCCATGGAAAACGACCATAAAACTTGCATCGAATGATTGGAACTCATGTATAGAGGGACTTCAGAGCAGTCACTTCATAAATATGAGCAACTCCAAGCTAAAATTATAGAATTAACTAAGTATTGTCTAATGCTCTAAAGGATAAAGAGCAAACAAGCACTATCAGTATAGGTAAAGAACGGCTAACCCCGAGAACAACTTAAACAATGGTATTAAAGTAATCAATGCTCATAAAGAGCCATCATGCAAACAATATATTCTAGCAGTGCCAATCCTACTAGCTTAGCCATTCATTTATATTAACCTGGCAACAACACCCCATCTAGTTCAAGGATTTTAGGGTATGGGCACTTTACCGGCAAGATTTATAGTCCCAGATCTTAACGAACAAGTGAGGTAAGAAAAAACCAAGTGGTTTTCAAAAAGTGATGAAGACTTAAACAAGTATCAATCACCAGAAGAGTGCCTCCAGGCCGTAGAAGATATGACAAATTTGGGATCATGGATACCAAATTTTTAAGGCTGGTTTCTAATCTTGTCATCCAGCTTAAATTTAAGGTGCTCGATTTTGAAAAGGACAATAGGACTGCAAACCCCACTGCCTACCTTCGCATGTACTATTGCAAGATAGTTAGATATGCAAAAAATGAAAAGCTATTAATCCACTACTTCTAGGATAACCTAACCAAGGCAAGTGCCTGTTGGTATATAGGGCTTGATACCATAAGAATTTAGACATGGGTGGATCTAGCTTATGCTTTACTTGACCAATACAAGCACGTGTCTAAATAAGCACCAAATCATTTCTTCTAATGAACATAGAAAAAAAAGCTAACAAAAGTTTTAGAGAGCATGCCCAAAGATGAAGAAAGAAAACCACTTAAGTTCACCTTCCCCTAACTGAGAAAGAGATGATGGCCATGTTCGTCAACACTCTATGAGCTTCCTTCTATGACAGATTAGTAGGAAATGCCATAAAGAATTTTCCCAACATGGTTATATCAAGCATAATGATTGATAATACTAATAAAAGTTGCAAGATATCTAGTGTAAAATTATTCAACTCGACCATAAAGTCTATATTAAAGGCAAAGAGAAAGAGGTGAATGCTATCAGTGAGAGCTTTACAAAGTTCCTTCGAAATCAGTTCTTGGCACAGAGTATATACTTCCCTAACATGGCATATTCGAGCTTTAACCCTTACTCACCAACACCACAACCAAAATTTTATTGGGTTTGCCCCAATAATGAGTTTCACATTGAACCCCATTCAAAACACCACTTAAAATGCCCAATCTCGCAACATGAAAAATGCAAGAACTCTTGACAATCAACAAGCAACCTAAAAAAGGAAGCACTTTAATCTATTCCCTTACTCATACAGAGAGATCTATTCTTGCCTACTAGCGGGTCGACTAGTGGCTTTGGTTATCATAAATCCAAGGTTGCCCCTATAATCGCAAATGATATGATAAAAATGCCAACTATGAATACCATGAGGGGGACAAGGACACTCCATTAAGAATTACACCTCATTCAAAAGAAAAATACCGAGTCCATTTGAAAAGTGTGTGATCAAGGTCAAGTATGACCTAATGTTGGAGCCAACCCTTTCCTAAATTATGGAGAACCAAAGGTGAATGCAGTGATTAATAAGAATAGTTATGGGTAAAGAGAAGCCTCAAAAAGGTCAAAACACTTGTGGCCAAGGTTTGGCAAGCTTTCATAAAGGCTGAAATTGTATCAAACATCAAAAGCCAAAATAAAGAAACCATTGAACCTTTTTGCTACCATTGCGATCTAAGGCATATTCTACAACAATGCCTATTTTTCATATAAATGGTTTCAAGGATGATGGATTGATCCAAATTTGAGTTTTACAAAGAATAGGATAAAGACATGAGCCCATTGATTAATGCCACAGATGAGTATGGACTTGCATCTGACTGGGTTTCGAATTGCCCTTCTCTCATGAATATAGGAAATAGAGCTAATGAAAGCTTCAAGTAGTACACTCCCACCCACATTCACCCCCTGTTGATAAAGCAAGTGATGATCATCAAGTTTTTTAGCACATTACAAGTGCCTTATTACGAAAAGATGGTAAGGAGTGCCATAAAGAACTTCACAGATATAGTCATGTTGTGCGAAAAGATCAATAAAGCCATGGAAAATAACGCAGCTAAAAAAGATAGCCTTAAGTTTGTTAGCACTTTAATCTAAGCTCACACTAAATTAGCTATGGATGCAGTGGGTCTTGGAGATAATTGTGAAATTATAAAGAGCATAAAAAAAGTCAAGATGCTAATGAATTTATTTGGTAAATTCTAGTACAAGTTGACTTGGTCAATAAGGTCAAAAGAATAGAAAAAGGGATTCACTAAATTTTGTGATTTCTACACCATATATGGCTACACTTTTTGAATGCATAAAAAGTTCTATGCTATGGTCCAAAGAATGATGAATGAGGGCAACATTAAATTCTATGATAAAAAGCAAGCTTTCTTCATTAAATTAGCAAAGGTGATAACATACAGCAATGCCATAGAAAGGGATAGGAAGAATCTTTTCTATGGGGCTAGGAGGCCATTGGTTTTCTATGACAATCGATCAAGTATCAAAGCTACCCCTGTTCAACCCATATCGAAGATGATCATTTAACTTCCATCCCCTTTCCCTTATAAAGACAATAAGAAGATTTTACATAAAGAGAGAAGAAGCATTATTGGAGATGTAGCTAAAAGAGCATAGAGTCTTAGACATACCTCACGCCTTTTTATATCCGGTTGCACGGGGAAAGGGGCTTGTGATACCTACCCATCCGGGTGTAGCAGTCATACAAGCCGACACAATACTTAACAAGAGAATGTTTAGTGACTCTTATCAGGCGGCTTAGAAAAAATGTGTCACTATTTAAGATAAGTTGCTTAATAATTCTTATTGAACGATTCTAGACAAATGTCTCTATTTAGAGTAAATAGTTTAACGGTTCTAGACGATCGGACCTTTCGAGCCTTCTGTAATATTAGTCTTTGGACGACTGGGCTTTGAGCTCCATGTATCATTGTGATTGGGCCTTTCGGGCTTCCTAGTTCCTATGTTATTAGGTCTTGGGCGACAAGCTCTGTGTATCATAGTACAAATTTAGTTTTATAATTGTTTAATAAAAGAAATTGATGCAAAACGTCCCAAAAAATAATAATAATAAAAATGATAAAGGCACTCGCTTGGGTCGCTTCAGGCGGAAAAAAATCTTCATCTAACTCATCCACCTGCCACTGTCACTGCCTCAGCCGTAGCCTTTCTTCTTTGCCATTACTTCAGTTAGCGTAACTGCCCCAGGCGTTTTCCTTCGCCTTTGTTCATCTCCACGGTATTTCCCTCCGTTTGAGCACTTTCAGGTACTCTGTGATTTCGGGTTGAAGTTATTATAAAATTTCGCTTAAACTTTTTCTTAATTTAATTTGAACTGAGCTTCGGAATTTTGAGTTGATTAGATCTCAAGAAAAATGCCTGCCCCGGCTCCTCGATCCGGTGATGCGATATTCGCCAGCGCCGAACGCGTGGTAAGAATAAACACAACTAAAATTCTCTAGTTTTCTCATTCTATTTGGAATATTGGTGGACCATTTTATTTCTTTTAATTTTCTGCTTTATCGCTTGAAAAAGTTGAAAATAAAACCCTCGTATGCGTCAAATTTAATATTTGACGCCTCAATTTCGTTTGATTTGTTCTCATTTCCTGCATTGGCCCCTAGTATTTTAGAGAGAGCCATAGAAATTTTATTACTGGAGGGATCTGTTTGTTCTAAATTTGATTGGTAGAATCTGTATAATATTTGTTGGCTACCAAACGGAAATTATACCGCTGATTGTCTTGCTGTTGATAACTGATACGTTGCTGATACTTAAAATTTGAATTGACGAATGCAGAGCTATTCACTTTGACTTATGGAGCAATCGTGCGTCAATTGCTTACTGACTTGGAGGAGGTTGAGGAGGTCAACAAGCAGCTTGATCAAATGTACACTCTTCCTTTCGACAAGCTTCAATAGTTATTGACTATAATCATTTGATCTATGCATGATTTACAATGGGTTTCATGTCATTGTGCTGAAAGTGTAATACATTAACATTTGGGTGCACGTCTGCTTCGTTTATGCCATGCATCTGTGCATATCTGTATGCATCTTTGTGCTTTGCTTCTGCTCATTCAGACCATGCAATTTTTCAACTTGATGCAATGAAGGGTTGGCTTACAAACACTATTAGTTATTGGAGCATCACAAAAACTTTTGTAGCTTTCTACACCTTTATCTTGAGTTATCAGAGCAACCGAAACCTATGTCTTCATTTATTTTCTGTACGCGAACTATTTCCTCAATCCTCATTCATGTCAGTAGTGTTTTAATGTTTAGTTAATCCTATAGGATAGTGGCTTAATCTTGTGTGTACTGTATGGATCAGTTTGTAGTTATTCTTAATTAAGCATCTCATGTGCTAACTACTATGGAAGTCAAATGATTATTGCTCGGTTGGTCTGGGAGACAAGCTTAGATACCATGTGGCTGCTGGGAAGAATGCGTGGTCTCCAATTTATTTACGGATTTTGATGACCAGGAAATAAGGCAACTTGTTGACATGTTTCTTTAGAGAAACTTGATCTACTTTTGCTGCTAGGGGATACCATGGGATTCAATTTGGGAGGAATTTGGAGTAAGCAGGAGGCTTTGAGTTTCATTATGTTCACCAGTGTGAATGGGAGGACAATCATTTTCTCATGAATTTGGTAAGAAGAGACATCTTTAACATTGTATGTTTCTGAATCGGATTTTTTTTTTCTTTTTCTTTTTTGAGAAAAGAGCTGCTGGTATTTTAAGAACTGCGAAAAGAGGGAGCAAGTAAGCAGTTGATTGCTTTCAACTGTTTTTCTATTGGAAATTTGTTGTGTGGCAGATATAACTATCAGTTAAATGGCAAATAGTTTTTGTTTAAATTTCAAATAGATATGGTGCTGAGGCAGGTAAAAGGATCAAGTGATGATGGAAAAGGATCAACCTTAGCTGTTTTGAGGAGTAGTAGCCATCAGAATCTTCTGTTGGCTGGAAACATTAGTTCTAGGGTTTCTTTGTTCGTCGATATTGACCATCTGATGAGGGGAATTTGCAATGGATAGGATGTGAGTGGATTTTGATAGCTGCACAGGGGATGGAGGGAGGGAGAGTCATCAGTCTAGGAGTTAATGTACTTCTAATTAGATTATTGACTGAATTAAATGTGTCTTCCTGGATGTGCTTTCTTATTTTTAATATGTCTTCTAAATTTCGAAACTGGTTTGTGCGTTACTTAACCTTATTGTTTTTGTTAATTGTGTGCATTTTAGATTTCTAGTTAAGTAATTTAGTTTATAACTTAGTAACATGATGTCAAAATTCTGACAATGTAAACTACTTTGAGTGCCATGCAGGGGCTATAATATAGGAATTAGACTAGTTGATGAGTTTCTGGCAAAATCCAATGTGTCAAGATGTGTCGACTTTAAGGAGACGGCAGAAGTGATCGCAAAGGTCTAATATTGCTGTTAGGTTATTTATATTGATTCAAATTTTCTTTCATCTGTTCCATAATTTTGCTCTATGATCTAATGTTTATAAAATGCTATTTGAAGTATTGCATATTTCGCTTTCTGTTTTCTTTAAGCATGCTATTATGTTTTTTATTTGTTTGAGCTGATCAAAAGCAGTTAGCAAAGACTAACTGTTAGATTGAATTAACTAATGGAGATGTATGAGTTTGAACATTGATCTCTGGTATAAATATCAGTAAATCTCTTATTAGATGATGTAGGACAAAGAGATGATAAGGATTTATGATAATTTGCTTATCCGGGTGCTTGATGGAACAGACAATTGAATAGAGAAAAAGAGAAGAAGAGAAAAGACAGCTAAGGTTGGTTCTATCATGCAATATAAAGACCAGTAATGCTAGGAATATTATGATAATAATTCTCTTCCATGATAGGGAGATTAGATTGGATTTATATGGTAGTAGTAAATTAGCACTTAGGACTTTAACAACTACCTGGACTCCAAATAAAAAACTAACAAGCTTAATATAAGACAACATGTAAACTATAAATAAAAACCCTATAGCATAAGAAAAACCCAACTAACATCCTAAACTCAAAATGTGCATTTCTATCTATCCAAAAGATTATAAAATTCCTGTGACTCAAGAAAACAGAGAGTTGAATAAGAAGCTTCAACTTTAACTTGAAGAAACATTATTTTAGAAATTAAAGCCTACTTAACTACCATCTAAACTTATCATTATTTGATATGTGCCAATTCATGGCTCGTGCATTAGACCCAGTCTTATTACACATTCTAAACACTTCTGCAGGCCGCTCCCAACATGCTCCATCATCACATATATGCAATAACGGAGTGGCAATATTCTCGTTGACTGAGTTGCTATTGTTCTGCTTTTCTGCCAGAACAATCTACGATTAACTACTTGCCGTAGCATGTCACCTGGATCACTAATTTATTTTCTTCATTCAAGCAGATCTAAATTATAGGCTATGTTTTGTAAACAGTTATGTATGATGGTATATGCATGCTTGATCTGTGGAATCTAAACTGTCAATTGAAAATAGAGAATAACATGTGCATGAAAACCTATATAATTGTGGATATGGACTTTCATGAACACATACGGATGCTTTTTTTTTTTTTGCCCCTTTTCCCTTTTCTGATGGATTATTTTACTGTTTAATGAACACATATGAGCTTTTGAAAGATTTATGATTATTATTTGTACGTTGCCTTAGGTTTGAAATGCTTGCTGAACTTGTTTGTGCTGAAGCAATTTAGAATATCATCCTAGTTCTGTTTTTACCACGTATGAAGTAGGCCCTAATTCTTGTCAGCCCTAATGAAGCTTCTATTTAGGTGGGTTTCAAAATGTTCCTGGGGGTCACTGCATCTATAATGAACTGGGATGCTGATGGGACCAGTTGCAGCATCGTTTTGGAGGATAATCCCCTTGTAGATTTTGTAGAGCTTCCTGATGCGTGTCAAGGTCTCCACTATTGCAACATTTTAAGTGGAGTCATAAGAGGAGCTCTAGAGATGGTGAGTGGAAAGAAATCTTTGATCCCCTTCTATTTTATAGTTTCAAGACTATGATCCTTTTTTAAATTGACGGCCATTTGAAGTATAGAAACGTCTTTGGTCTTTGAGTACCACTGTTGATCATGCGGTGGCTATTTTAAAAGTACATTAATGTTCTAAATATTATTTTTATTTATTCGTTAAAGTGCATAAGTTATCAAGGTTAGTTAGGTAACGCAAGTCATATGCTATTTTTATTTTGAGCATTATTGGTATAGAACGTATAAAAACTTTACACCTCTTTATCATTTTGCTTTAAGTATGAGTTTAATCATTGATCTATAAAGAGATGGAACTATGTGGCTATTTATTATTAAAGGTATTATTAAGCCATTGTTTCATAATAATGAATGAAAGTCATGAACTTCTTTTGTATTGTATGCATTGAATCATTCCTAATTATTAGAAATTCAATTGGTTAAAAGTATTCTCTTTTTACCAACAGGTAGAGAGTATTCTTGTGTTGTTCGAAAGTTCAACCTATTTTTTTTATAATGTAAATGTTATATGCTATTTTAAGTTTCAGATAGGCTGATGCCAGATTATTATTTAATGCCATGGCTCTAACAATAATCAATACATTTTTCAGTCCATTGATAGTTGCTGGTATCATCTTGGTTATTGTTAGGTGGCAATGAAGACGGAAGTGAGCTGGATCCGTGATATGCTTAGGGGAGATGATGCGTATGAGTTGCAGGTGAAACTTTTGAAGCATGTTCCAGAAGAGTACCCGTACAAGGACGATGAGTAACATGACATGCCATGCTATGTCATACACCTTTATATCACAATGCACGCTTCACAACATTTTATTTCTTTCCGTCTTCTTGGAGAATGGTGGTTCAACAACTTTTCCCCATGATATTCTTTATAGCACGTTTTCTTCTGCCAGAAAATAATGTATCTTTCATTTTCATTTAGGGTTTTATTATCTATACTCCAAATTTACTTATTATAACGCCTGTGCAGCCGGTGGCAAACGGTTGGGTTGGATTGGATTGGATTTGTTGGAGTCGCTTTGAGTTTGGGTTATTCTGGGCTAAATGAAAGTCAAGCCATTTTTCATGTTTAGATTGTTTTGGGTTTGACTATTTTGAATTCGAATTATTTTAGATTTAAGTTTAAGTTCGGATTATCTTGGGTTGGCATAATTTTCGATTCAGATTCAAATCATTGAGGTTTTAATACTTCGATTATTTGGGATTGGTTCGAAGTCAAGTGATTTTCATTTTAAAGTCAAATCAAATTGGGTATTGAATGAATTGTTCAAATAAAATCTGATTTTATCAGCTGCAATTAAGTTATTTAAAGTTAAATTTTTATCAATTTGAAACATATCTCCAATTGTAGTTTTGATATCATAAAAATTAATATGATAGTCAATTTTTCTATTTTAATTTCGGCTGTGTAATTGTCTAAATATCATTTAATTAGAATAAGATAAAAATTTTAATCCGCTTTGTTCATAAGTAAGAGGATGTTTACGACTAACAATTTAATCTTCAAAGTTGCTATTCCTAGGCTGTTATTATTAGTTAAGGTTAATTTGTGTCTAATTTACTATGTTTATTAAATTAATATTTTAAAAATAACCTTTACTAATATTAATAATATTTAATTTAAGTTTAAATTATTTTAATTAAGTTTTTTATCTGTAAAATTTTCAAACTGTAGTAATTAAATAATCTAAATAAAAATATTTTGATATATTCATTTCAAAGTTAATATATAATTGAATTAAAGATAAGTTTAAAATATTTAACTTGCACTTAAATTAGAATATAACTTTTAGTTTAATAGCAATTAAAGATAATTTAAAGACTAATCAAATTCTCATTAATTTTGTTAGGGCAAGACAACAATCTCACATCGATTAGCCAAGGATATGGACTGTGGTTTATAAAGCAAGGGTCACCCTTCCTCTATTGAGGCGTGTTTTCTCAAAAAACAAAATCGTGAGAACAATTTGTGTACCACTGCAAAGCAGGCAATACATCATAGTGGGTGCAGTCTGATAATCCTTGCATCAACAAGGGCACCGTCTATAGAAACTGACAAGCCATAAGCTCATAATTGAAATCTCATTCAGGCATATAAACAAATAACTTCGAGTTACTCGACCTACACAATGGTAACTTGCCTACTCGACTTACACAAAACTTGGCATATAAACATGTCCACTCGATCTACAATTTACACAGTGGTAACTTGACCACTCAATCTATGATCAAACTTGCCCACTTGACCTACATAGTCCACACCCTTGCTTGGGGGGCTAGTTTTGAGGCAAGACAACAATCACACATCGATTAGCCAAGGATATGAACTGTGGCTTATAAAGCAAGGGACATCTATCCTCTATTGAGGTGCCTTTTCTCAAAGGACAAAACCATGAGGACAGTCTATCCCCTACTCCAAAGGGGACAATAACTCATAGCGGGTGTAATCCAACAATCCTTGCTTGAGGGCTAGTATTAGGGCAAGATAACAATCCCCCATCGATTAGCCAAGGATATGGACTGTGGCTTATAAAGGGCCACCCTTCTCCTATCAAGGAGCCTTTTCTCAAAGGATAAAACCTTATAGCAGGCAAAGTCTGACAATCATTGCATCAACAATGGCACCATTTGTGGGAATTGACAAGCCATAGGCTCACAATCGAAATTTCATTCAGGCATATAAACAAGTAACTCCAAGTTACTCGACTTACACTGTAGCAAAACTTGTCCACTCGATCTATGACTTATACAGTGACAAACTTGCCCACTCGATCTATGACTTATATTGTGGCAAACTTGCCCACTCGATTTATGACTTACACAATGGGAACTTGACACTCAATCTACGACATAACTTGCCCACTCGACCTACATAGTCCAACCCTTGCTTGGGGAAGCTAGTGTTAGAGCAAGACAACAATCCTATATCGATTAGCCAAAGATATGAACTGTGGCTTATAAAGCTAGGGCCATCCTTCACCTATTGAGGCATTTTTTCTTAAAGGATAAAACCGCAAGGACAGTTTGTGCATTGCTCCAAAGCGGACAATACCCCATAGCAGATGCAGTCGAACAATCCTTGCATCAACAAATTTATAATTAAAAAAAGTTTTAAGTAAAAAATAATGAAAAAAATAAATGATTAATAATTAAGAAAGAGCTTATTTGTCTTTTTATTTAAATCTAACCTAAAAAAATACCTTCAGTGAGTTAGTGTGTTTTTTTTCCTAAATCTTAAAGGTAAATAAGTATTTTTCAATTCTTAAAGGGTAAGTGTACTTTCTATGAAACTTCAAGGGTTTTAATCAATTGGTTGTATTATTATCAAAATAACCTTCTTTGCTTCCGAGGTTTGATAAAAAATACATTTACCCTCTAAGGTTTGAACACCCACTTGGCAAAAAATACACTAACCTTTTAGGGTATTATCTCTAGGTTAATTTTAAATGAAAGACAAATATGTTCTTTGTTAATTATTAATTACTTATTTTTTTACACAAAGCTTTTTTTTAATTACAAAATAATGAAAATTTAGTTAGTCTTAAAATTATTTTTAATTACTATTAAATTAAATTCTTATTAAGTTATATTCTAATTCAAGTGCATGTTAAATATTTTAAACTTATCTTTAATTCAATTATATATTAACTTCGAAATGAATTCATTAAAATATTTTTATTTATATTAATTAATTAGTTTTATTTAAAAATTTTAGTGAAAATAAAATTGTTAAAAATAGAAAAAAGGGAAGAAAAAAGAATAAAAAATATAATTATTTATTGAAAATAAACTTATCCATATCGCTTTGAGATAAATATTTTATCTCTTTAAAAGTAACTTTGTAGCATTTTGTTAATCAAACTAATATTTATTCAAAATTTTTTTAAGTATTAAAAATATGCCATTTTTAATTTTTTGATTATTTTCATTTTTTTGTTTAAATAAATTTTTTCATCATTAAACTCTTTTAAATAATGAAAATTGATTTATTTTTTATTAAAGATAAATAATATATTAATATCAAAGCTAATATATAATTAAATTAAAAATAAGTTCAAATCTTTTTTGGTACAAAAAATTGAGGGAACTACTAAAATCCAAGATTAGGACATGCGAAAAGCAATCATATTAAAATAAAGGAATACACAAGTTTAAGGATCGAAACTGCATATATCTAGCCTTAAC
The DNA here is from genome assembly GCA_038381775.1 of Adansonia rubrostipa. NCBI lineage: Eukaryota > Viridiplantae > Streptophyta > Magnoliopsida > Malvales > Malvaceae > Adansonia > Adansonia rubrostipa. Next base: position 8,892,515 of record JBBYHM010000027.1, read on the forward strand.
AGTAAAATCAAGACGCTGCACTTAACTTTCTTGAAGAAAAGTTTAGAATGAAAGTGTAAAACGGATCTTCTAGGCTATAGCCTATACTTCAATTTTGTATTTGATGCCCTAGTTGATGATCACATAGGCAATTTATAGGCTAGGCCAAGGACCCTTAGAATACCATATTTAATGTAACATCTTTAATGATTTCTTTTCATCAAGTTAACCATACATGAATATCTATAATTCATAATACTTGAATGTCCATAATTCATGAATCTCCATAATTTATAATACATTAATGTCCACAATTCATGAATCTTTATGATAAATGAATGTCCATAATCCATGAGTCTTCATGATTCATAAATATCCATAAATCATGAATCTCCATAATACATGTGACTTACACATGTTAGCCACATTTGATTTTTTTTTACATTCTCATATTTGGCTAACATATTTCTATGTCAAATCTTTATGGCCAGACTTAAGTAGTCACATATCTATTCTTGACTTAATTAGAAATTTCTAACTAAGAGTCATGGCAATCTCAATCTAAACCATGTACCATAGGATTAGATAATTTCTAATAAGATAACATTTAGGGTCCAAAGTTTAGTGTCCTATGGACAAAATACACTTAAAACTTTATGTGCAAAAAATAAATTATATTATTGCTTAAGGTTTCCAAATAGCAGGTACAAGAAATGTTAAGAGACAAATTAAGATTCACATTACAAGATATGGTTAACCCTATGTGTTCTAGATTTTTCTCATATGACTTAGCTGACAAAACTTTAGTCATAAGATCTGCAACCATGAGATTAGTACTAATATGCTTAATAATGACTCTAGAATCTTTAATGAGATCTTTGACAACAAGATACTTTATATGTTTGTTCTTGCTTTTAGTTTATTATTCTTAGAGAAGAATATTGCTGCTACGTTATCATAATAAATCCTTAGTGCTTTTAAGATAAAGTCAACAATCTTAAGCCTTGTGATAAAAATATTTAGCCAAATTAGCTGTGATGTGGTTCGTGACAAGCTATGAATTTTGCTACCATGGTAATGTAGACACCTAATTTCGTCTGAGTCTTTTTTCTGATAGTCTCAGTTATCCCAAACCAAGAATATGATTGTCGCCCCAACAGAGGTTGACCTTTATCGAGGAATTTTCACATTTTTGTAACTTATTCCATCACGTATACATGATCATATTGACACATGATAGAAAAAAATGCCATTTAAAGATCGATCTCGGATGAAATGATGAATATTCAAAAGGAAAATTTTGTTTTTAAATATTTTCTTGCCAAATTTGGAAAATCATTCCTACAAATGATATCACGGTCAAATTTTTTATTTTCATGAATTTTTTTGAAAAATCAAATATTTTTACCAACACTTGTGCAATATTCACGCTAATATACATTCCAAAAAAAAAATTCAAGAAAAAAGTAAGTATCGGTGTTTTTATCATAAGATGTCAAATAGTCAATTTTATTAATTAATTTTGGATTTTAACAGTATCATGAGTATTATGCTCGTAAAATTGTTTTAGTTAAATCTATTTCAGATTTCAAATTTTTACTTTTTATTTATTTTATTTTTGATAATTAATATTTTAGACAATATATTGTATTTAATCCATTTTGATATAATTTTCAATATATTCTTTAAAATTTTCTCAGTTTCAAAATATGAGTTTTCCTTTACCTGTAAAATCTTCCTCTGTTTTGAACTTCAAAATTCTTTAAATATTTTCATTTAACCACCATCAAATTAGTTTTTCAAAATTCATTTTATTTTATGAGTTTTGCATTTATTTGAATTTTCTCATTTTTAAGATACGGAGTTTTCTACTTCATAAACTTTTTCGGGAGGACTTTTTTGAGTTTAAGATTCTTAAAATTCATTAAATATTTTCATTAAATTTATATTAAATCAGTTTTTAAAAGTTTCAATTTATTTTATGAGTTTTACATTTTTTTTCCAAAATAACAAATTTCTTCCATAAAGGTTTTCTAGTAAAATTTTACGAGCTTTGGATTTTAATTCTTTTCTTTTTTCTTTTTGCACAAAAGACTTCTAAAAAATTTTTCTTATATAATTCAAAACTTGAAATCTTTATAAAAAATTTTTTTATTAATTTTATACTTTAGCTTTTGCAAATAGCCCAATAATTTCTCAATAAGCCTAATGACTTTACCAAGCCCATTTTCTTGATTTTTCACCAAGCTCATTTCATTCTCTAAAAGCCTACCAAGCCTATTTTAATCTCTAATTTTCCAACAAAGTCCACTAACATTTTTTTTCAATTTTTTTATATCAATTATTTTGATTTTTTTATTTTTTATGGAATTTTGATTGGAATTTTCATATGATTCAATTATTAATTGGATTTATTATGTTGAATTTTGTTGAATACATGAATTTTAATTTGTTATCATTTTTTATAGAATTTCCAATTAGGCTTTTTAGGCACCTTGATTGCATTTGTTTCTTTACTTCTAAGATTATGTTTACTTGTAAATTTATAATGAAATTTTGTTTTTTACATAATTAATTTTATAGTTTGCTAATTTAGTTATATGAAATTCAATTTGGTTGGAATTAAATTCTTTTTTAACTAATTTAGTTTTTTCCTAACTAAATCCATCAAGTATGCTAAGAATGACGCATGATCATCATGCCATCTAAACTAGCATAATCATGACAATGGAGATGATGGCTTGTAAGAAAAGATGACAAGGGCATTGGCTTATGACACAACATTTATTTCTTTCCACCTAACAAGTTAACTTAACATCAAATAAATTTTTAAAAAAAAAAAAGAAAATATGGAAAAAGGACATGGACTTTTGGCCAAGGAGAATTTTCTTCCTCCTTGGCCGATTCATCCTCCCTTATAAAGGTGGACTTGAAATTACCTCTATATAACTTAATAATGTCACTTTAGGTAACATTGCTGAATTTCAAAAAAAAATTTAAACCAAACATGATTATCTCATACAAAATTTCAGATTTCGAATAGTAAATATTAAATATCCATTCCAAACCAAATGACTTTTAAAGGTAAAATAAACACTTTACCTTACTCTTTGATATCATTTTAATCAATCAAATAATATAATAATATTCACTCTATGTTACATTCAATAAATCAATCTATAAAATTCTGTTTTCCTTTTATTTCCATTTTAATGGGTAACTATTAACATTCTCACGTTATTTCATTCCAACCATGAAATGAATAAGTGAAAATTTGCATGAGTCGTAAGCTAGCGTTGGATCAGCCACTAATCGACGTTGAAGAATCCTAAAAGCAAATTAAGGTGGATTAAATTTCAAGACTTGAATCATTGGAAAGAGAAAAAAAAAAAAAAAAAACTGCCGGGAGATTCATTTTACATAAATTTCACTAGTAAGTTTAAAAACCAAAGAGAATCTTTAAAGAATTTATTATCTATTTTTTTCCTTTGACTTGGAAATTAATTCTGAGCACTAATTATAGGTTGTAACTCTCCTGCACGTATTTTTGAAAATTTTGATTAATTATACCATTTTTTTTTCTTTCTTGTTAGGCCGATCAATCCAAGATTTTTCTTTTTTCTGTTTCTTTTTTTTTTTTAATTTTTTCAATTACTTGAATTTTTTATTACTTAATGTTTTCTCTCACAATCATTTTTATTTTGCATAATTTTTTTTTAAAATAAAATATTTTTTAAAATAAAACTATTGAACTTGTTTAATAATATTTTAGTTTAACTTTCTTATATTTATTTTATCTCTAATTTGATAATTACAAATTTTGAATATTAAATATAAATTTTACATTTTATATTTGTATATAAATGTAAATGATGTAATGAAGATCTATTTGTATATCTATATAATATTATATATTTTATTACATAACTTGAAACGAGATAGATATGTAAAAACTGAATATCTCAGCCAGAAGGATCAGCGATATCAATACATACCATCATCAGAATAAAGACTCCTTTAATTCCAATTAAATTGACATGAACATAAAATGATGTTGCATCATACAAACGATAACAGCCCTTCGAATACCACGAGTTAGGGCATTGATAGGGGTTTCCAGATCACTTTCTAAGAGAAACAATCAATAATCAACTAAAATAAATACTGTAGATTGAAATGAGAGATAAGCCAAATTTATTCACAGCAAGAAAAAGCTATTCTCCAACGTATCTTAATATCCGTATTACCTACATAAGAAATTACAATTATTAACCTCTTATTCAAAATCTCATAACGGTATGAGTGGGTAAAACAACTTGACACGATGTTTCACAAATTTCTCAACTCGACGGGATATGCATCATTTTGGCCATATCAGAAAAAGCTTAAGTGCCTGCATTTCTGCGGCCAACACGAGCGACAAAACCAGCTTTAATTGGAGCAACTGATCGTCCAGACCCACACTGCAAGAATATGAGATCACAAGTTCTTAGGCCAACAGCAGGCGGAAAACCAAAGGGGAAAAAAAGGTGAAGACACAACTAAATTAGAATAAATGCAAAAGCCGAGTACTCCCACCCAGCCCCCCCTTACTCCTTTCACAATTATAATTCTAAATAACACTAGAAAGTCTACGAGGAGACTTCAGAATTACACCATTTTCTTGTTCACAAAATAATATGGCAATGTAGGCTTTTGTAAGAAATTATAAGCCTCCTTTGGAGAAAAATGTGAGGAAAAAGAAAAAACAATTAAAGTGTCTCTTACGATAACAAATTTATGTGATGTCAATAAGCAGGCCAGAAAACTCTATTCTAATCAATAACAAAAGACGGTCTTCAAAGAGCCTTCAGAACAAATCAATTTCTCTCACTAAACAGTCAGACCATTTAGGCAGATCTAAGAACATCATAAGCCTCCATACTAAAAGAATTGCAGTAATGCAACTGCTAGAGGCCCATTAATTTTTTTTCCCTACAAAATTACAAGCCTAAAAGCAGGAATATAGACAAGACCAAGCTGGTTCCTACTTAGTAAGCACGGCCATCAAATAAATTTTAACTTAAAACCAAACGTAATTTTCCAAATATGATAAGACCCAATAATATCCACCATCAGAAATCAGTTTATGATGACAAGCAACTTTAGGCCCCAGATTAATTTCTTTTATTGTCATCAGAATGAAGATCAGACAATGCAGGCAATTCTTAATCATAATAGGCCTACTACATAAGCATGGCCATCAAATAAATTTAACTTAAACCAAATTTAATATTCCAAATATGATAATACCTAATAATAGCCACCATCGGAAATCAGTTTTAAAATGACAAGCAACTCTAGGCCTCAGATTTGTTATTTCTACTGTCATCAGAATAAAGATCCGACAATGTAGGCAATTCTTAATCATGATATGCCTACTACATAAAACGGCCATGAAATAAATTTAAGTTGGAACTAATTGTATAGTTCCAAAATATGATAGGATCTAATAATATCCGCCATCAGAAATCAGTTTTACGATGACAACCAACTCTAGGCCTCAGATTCATTATTTTTATTGTCACCAGTGTGAAGATCGGACAATGTAGGCAATTATTAATCATCATAGGCCTTCTAAAAGCACAGATTCATTACTAACTACATATTTCAAACCCAAGCTATATACAGACTATGATGCATGTTTAAACACAGTGAGAAAATGAAGCTGGGTCGGTCCAACCTACCAAATAAGCATGATCAACATAACTAGATGTAATAAAATAAATAATGAGAAGAAAAGATTTCTGTAATATACATAAGCAGCCAAGACAAATACTAGCATAATCATCTGAGAAGAGGGATGAAAGAGGTTGCAGAAGAATGTGACTATTACCTTCTCACATCTGAGAAAGAAAAGACGATTCTCCTTTGAGAGAATAGTATCAGGACTTTTGCATCCAAGGCAAATGACATACTCATCTGAGAAGATGAAATCAAATTTTAAGCATGAAGTCAATCAAAATATTCCCAGCTTCAGCTTTTCATTCGTTATCGGCTCAATATAAGTTAGCATGATGAAAAAAAGGTACTTACTAATGTAACGCCTAAGGATCCCTTCAAAATTTTTTGGTGCAAACCTGCCCTTAACAACCAACCTTTGCTGACCATCAAGTGATCCACTTGTCCCCAACTCAGCAAGCAAGAATGCCATGACATGGTCTGGTTGTCGATGCATCCTAAAAGATTTTCCCAGCCAAGAAGTTGTTAGAGAGGATGCGGTGCTTGTTATGCAACTTCGTCAACCAACTTTGCAAATAGAACACCATCAAATGCAAAACTTAACTACGAAAAAGAGAGATGGACACTGACCTGACCTAGTACAACCATAAGAAGAAAGTTTTCTAGTTTTCCCAATATAATTATATACTAAGTGAAAGACTGTTTGAATATACTAAGACAATAATATGCAGCATGACCGACATGCAAGTAATACATTCTTATAGCATATATAACAAAAATCCAGAATCTAGAAATTGCCCTTAAAATAGATATCAGATCCTCAGCCATCCCAAAAGCAGAAATACTGTATTTACAGCAGAACAGAGTACGGAATACAGGAAAAAGAACAGTAACATACGTCTTGCAAAGATCCATGAAATTCACAAATACAGTTTTCTTGGTGCCTTCACGAAGAACTTGTGGAGGCCTCATAACAGTTCTACGCCTGTCTCCGGCAAGCTCAGGGTTGTTCTCCCGGAGAATGTTAAACACCCGACCAAGAAGCTACACACATCAAATCAAGCGAAGGTTAAACAATTTTATCAATCCAAGAATCGAAGAACTAGCATATAAACTCAATAATTTTCAAGTATGCTGTGAAAAATAAAAAAAAAAAGCCAATCCTTTTAGATCTCTGGTAGCCACCAATTAGCACTTCAAAGCGGAATACGATCAAATTCTCCAGAATTATGAAGAGACACAAAGAGAGCTATTTAATCAGCAGCCTTAGAAATGCATAAGAACATCACCAAGATGGATTTCTATGAACGGTGAAAGTATTAATAGCTTATATGAAACTTAAGATTCCATCAAGTACAGTTCATAGGTGCATTATCACGACGAGTTTGTGAATATCCAATCAATCATATTAAGAAGATCAAGAAAGCAATATCAATAACAGACCGAGATATACATGCTATACCTCTTCATATTTATAATCACGATCACTTCCTTCCCAAGGATAATGTTGTTGCAAGACAATGCTGTCACCTTCTTCCTCCCCATCAACATGATCTGGATAAGTAGTAAGAAAAAAACATACAAAAAAATATTCATTACAGATATCAAGCAAGATCAATGTCCAGTTCACCAAAATTACCAATCCCTTATTTAACGAAAGAAAATTCTAACCATCAAAATCTTCTCCTGCATTCCCACTTTCCTCATTGAGCGTACTGATCTCTACCTACAATATTACAATAAGAATGATTAGTTGATCGAGAAGAAACAGTACATATCAATTAATTTAAAGCATGTAGACTTACTTGTTTCTTCTTCTTCTTTTTCAGATTGCTAAAGTCAAGCCCATCAGAAACTGAAAGTAAAGAGAAATAAAAATGAGTCTCTCAGCAAAACATTGCACATTTTTTACAGCTCCACTCCATCTGGTTGATGCTTTTGTCTATTTGCTTTTTACCCTCTGTTTTGTTTTTCGTATAGTATTTTATTTTACTAATTGGGAAATGAAGGAATAATTGGCAAACATACCAGATAGCGCTTCAGTTTTCTCGGCTAATTTATCAACAGAATCATCAGCAGGGTCCTGTATCACAACCTTCTTCTTCTTCTTCTTTTTAGTAGGATCGAATGGCACAAGCTGAAGCAAAATGATCCATTAATTAGATAAGCAAAACAAATAAATAATTAATTAATTAATTAACTCGAATTGCGTAACATAGATTATGCTTTTGCGAGAAGGGAGCATAATTTCTTTTTTCATTATTTAATAATGATTTTAATTCCCATAAAGCATACAAGTTGGAATGGAGAAAATACAAATGAATTTGTGCATTTCAGTATGTACCCCCCAAAAAAAGGAAATTACATAAAAAATTCACATATTTCAATGCACAATCTTAAAAAGTATTGTAAATGAACCAATTTGATCTCTTCTCCAATTAAAAGACAGCCAAACAATGAATTAACTTAAAAAAAAAAAAAAGGAACAAGAAAGACTTACTTCCGCCACCTCATCCTTTATTTCATCATCAGCCATGATTGCTGCAAAACCAAATAAAATTCGAAAAAAAAAATCAATACAAAGGGATCAAAAATAGATTTGTTTCTATTTTTTTATATATAAAAAAGGAAAACCCTAGAATCTATGAAGCAGGGACATTGCCCGCATCCCAGACCTTGTTGTTTAGCTTTGCTTGGGTTTTGGTGCTCAAATCAGAGAATAAAAGAAAATTGTTGGTTTAGAAGAGAAATGAAACAATGGATAAAAGACGGCTGGGGCTTTGGAAGCGAAAGGATTAGGGTAGGAATATGCTTGCTTTTGCTGTTTGGACTGCGTTACACTTATATATTTTAAGGGTAACTAAAACTTGGGCTCTAAGCTTAGTTGCCCATTTAACAAGCCCACATTCCAACTTCTAAGTAGAGATGGTAATTGGACAGATTCGAGCGGATTTGAGATGAGTTATTTTATATTTGAGTTTTTTTGGATTCGGACTGATTCTGGTTCGAATCTATTTGGATTCGAGTTTTTTTAGGTTCAGGCTAATTTGAGTTCGAGCTAATTTAGGTTCGAATCTACTCGGGTTCGGGCCAATTCAGGTTCTAGTTCAAGTTTGGGTTTGAATATATTTTACATCATTTTTTTATTTTATGTTAAATGTAATCACTTTTACGCAATTTTGAATTCTAAGCCTAAGCACGAATTTGACCATGTCTGATCCGAAAAAAATCTTAGTTCAGTTCTATGGGCCTATGCATGGCCTTAAAAATTTTTGAATTCTAAGTTCAAGGCCGAATTTGTCCTAGACAACCAATTTAAGTGCAAATCATTGTTCATAATATTAAAAAGTTATTTTTATATTAATATTTACATATTTTATAATTAAATTTAAATAAAATATATTATTTTATTTTAAAAAAATACTATTTTAGGTCGAGCATACTTAAAACTTAAAATCTAAGACCTAAGCTTGATCATGCCGGGCCTATTATGTTGGGTAAGCTGTCTGGCCTATGGACAAGTCGTCTGGCTCATGGACAGGTCTAGTTGGTAGTTTAACATGTGATTTTTTTTATTTTTGATATGATATTATCTATTATGGCTTTAATATTTTTTAATTTATCTTATTACTTTATTATATTGTTATCAGACTCTATTTATCATTATTTTTAAATAATAATAATAATAATATTCAATGAAGTATTTAAAATTTTAGTACTAACATGCATAACTCCCAATATTTAATGAGTTTAAGTAATTAAATTAAAAAAATGATAAATTGATGATATATTTTATTGACAATACTTTTAAAGCTCATGATATGATTTATTTTTTGATAAATTATTATTTTATCATGTATAGACCTGTTCAAGGATCAAGTTATCCACTTGGCCTAATTGGGCCTAGGCTTTGGTTCTCATATTTTGGTTTCAGACTAGCCCAATCTGACTTGGAACAGTAATTTTAAATTAAAATAAAATATATTTTATTTAATTTTAATTATAAAATATATATAAATATTAATAAAAAGATTTTTTTAATGTGATGAACAATAATTCTAGCTTGAATAGGCAGGTTTAGACACATTAAATAAGAGCCTGCGCTTGGGATTTTAAAAAATTCAAGCTGTGGTTGGCCCAACCCATAAGTAGGTTTAATCATATATAAAATATAAATTAAAATTTTAATATTTAATTAAATTATATATAGTATTAATATTCAATATT
>JBBYHM010000027.1:8944671-8955544 GCA_038381775.1 Adansonia rubrostipa
CATCTTATTGTGTGTGACTCATCAGGGTCTTAACAACTTGGCAGTAAATATAAATTATTTCCAGTTCATATTAATAGACCAAGAGCGACATTTGGTAATGTATTATGATGATCCAATTGTTAAGATAAGTCAATATGATTTTGATTAACCGTTCAGTATACAGTGTGTTAGTGTGATTTGATTCCTTTATCAAATATCTCAAAGTAGAGAAAGCATGGTTCAGTATCTACGTTTAGCTCCTTTCATATTAGTCTATTAGCGTCTTTGATATCTTCTGTAATCTTCTTGACCAAGGACTTTCACGAGTTAATCATAAGCTAGGACTAAGTGAGATATAACTCTTTCAAATCATTAAGGGTGATGAATCCTCTTTGTACCATTCATCCACTTTCGTATGTTTTATGTCATATTCAAAATCACTTATACCATAAGCATCCCTTTTGGGAACTAAGTTCAGATAATCAAAGAATGACTTCAAATACAAGATGACCTATTGTTACAAGTCAAAGGATTACTTCCACTATTAACATATAGAGTATTACCATAGGCACTTGAGTGAGATACAAATGGAACTCTTATAGCAGGTCATGTTTAGTGAACTTGTTCATTTTAACAAGCACTCATATTATCCCTAAGTTTCTCTACACTTAAACTTATGTGATCGGTTGCATGTTTCATAAGCATGGAGGCTTAACATATGCAGTTTTTGTGCATTGTTAATGCCTCTGTCTTGACAATGATATGGTCAGGTATCATTTTAGAAACATGCCTTTGATGCATAAGGATATCATAATTGTAACTTCTTATAATTTCTTTGGAAGACTTTTTATGTATCATGGATTTTATTTTCATATAATTGCATTATTCAAGATGACTTATTGATAAATAAATACCTTAATTATAATTAAGAGATTACAACGTGCAATAAATGAAATAACAAGTAGTGTCTAAGCAAGCATAAATGCATTTGGCATGCAGCAATAAAGGCAATTGCCAATTTATCTAATACCAAAGCCCTCTAGTCAGCGGTCATGTTTTTGCTGGGACAAGATTTTGGTGAGAGAATCGGCTAAGTTGTTATATGTGGTATTTTCTCTATACGTATATCACCTTATCAATGATATCTCTAATCACGTGATAATTGTGTAATACATGTTTGAATCTATGCTGAGACCTTGCAGTATGGCTTCCTTTTCATTACTGTAAAGTGGGACTGCAACAACAATGATCGGACCGCACTTATTTCAGTGATTAAATTCTTGATTCAAACTGTTTCTTTTTCTTTCATAAGTGTGGAGATTTTTTCAGCTTCAGTTGAGTCTACATTCATTAATTACTTTTATCTTTTTACGTTAACTGCACCACTGTTAATGGTAAATATGCAACTGGTTTTGATTTGCTATCGTCTTTAACAGTTTGGAAGCTAGCAATAGCATAGCCTCTAACATGGAGTTTAGCCCTTTCATTGACCAAGAACTCATTTGTTGACCTTCACTTGGATTGCTTTGATATTTACTCATTGTGCTCAGAACATATGTGATGTCTAGTCTAGAACATAGCATAGCATGCATAATGCACCCAATTGTCAAGACTTATAGGACCTAGTCCATTCACATTCTTTCCCGAGGTGTTCTAGGACACATCTTCTTGGAAAGAGGTATGCCATGCATCATAGGCTAGTGTCCTATTTTGGACTCCTTTTTACTAAACCTTTTTAGCACATTGTCTATATATGTAGATTGAGACAGGCTGAGAATCCTTTTCTACCTATCTTTATTTATCTTAATTCATAAAATGAACGCTGCTTCTCTCAAATTTGTCATTGAGAATTGTTTAGAAAATTAGAATTTGGTTGCCTGCATCATTGATGTGTCATTACCCATCAGCAATATTTCATTTACACAAAGCACTAGGTAACTGTTGATTGTCCGTTAACCTTATTGTAAACACATGGATAATTAGGATTCTTGATAAAATCAAATTCTTTGATTGTTTCATCAAATATGATGTTTCAATTTGGTGAAGCTCGCTTCAATCCATAAACAGTTTCTACACATACTTTACTATATGTGGTTTGGATGTAAACCCTTCAGGTTATGTCATTTACACCTCCACTTGCAAATTCCATTAAGGAATGCAATTTTGGCATCCATTTGTCATGTCTAATAATCATGGTATGCAATGATGGGAAGATGAATTTGAATGGATTTTTTCGTGGCTGTTGTAGAAAATGTTTCCTTTCAATTAATGCCTTCTGTTTGATGTAACTTTTGCTACTAATTTGTGCTCGTACGTTTGTACATTGCCATCCATGTCAGTTATTTCTCTTAAAATCCATTTGCACCTTATGAATTTTATCCAATTTGGTGGATTAGCCAAAACCCTTTACTTGGTTGATGTTAATGGATTCCATTATGGATTTTTAGCCTTTTGTTAAAATCAATATCACATATTGTTTCCTCACACGTAGTAGGTTCATCATCAATAAGTAAAGCATCTCCTATGGAGAAATAAGGACAAATTCAGATCTTTCTGTAGTTTTCCTAATTCTACTAGATCTACAATGCTGTTGCATTTCTTGAGTTTTGGTCTTGAGCATCCTATGCTTCAACCATAGGCTTAGTTTAAAATTAATGTTAATTTCGAGCTTTTGAACTTCTTAAAGACAATTTCACTCTCGCTAGCCCGTTCAAATAGAATTTTTATTTTTTTTAAAAAGGTAGCATGGTTCGAGACGAACACTTTTTGTTCTATGGGTTTATCAAAGTAGTATTCATTTGTTTCTTTAGGATACTGCACAAACTTACATTTAACTAAACTTGCATCAAGCTCGTCAAATGATGCATGTTTTACACAAGCTGTGCATCTCCAAATTCAATTATAAGATAATTTTGGTTTCTTAACTTTCCATATCTCATATGATGTCTTATCGACCGATTTGGATGGAACTTTGTTAAGAAGGTGTGCAGTAGTTTCTAAGGAATATTCCAAAAGGATATAGGGAGGTTTGCCTTAGACATCATGGTTCAAACCATCTCTAGTAAAGTTTAGTTTCTACTTTCAGACACTTCGTGTGAGTTAACTGCAGGAGTCCATTGTGATAGAATACTGTTTTTCGTTAGATGTTCCTAGAATTCTTGGCTCAAATATTGTCCCCCACATTTATATCTCAGAATGAGAGAACTGCCAGTCTATTTATCTATATTAGCCCTGAAATCTTTGAACTTTTTAAAAGCATTGGACTTGTACCTCATTAGTTATACATAACCATTTTTAGAGTGATCATTAGTAAAGATTTTGAAGTAAGAATAACCTCCTCTAGCTACTATATTTAAAGGCCCATATATATCTAAATATACTAAGGCTATTAAAACCCATCTATTTCTCCTTTTCCAATGAAAGGGTCTTGATCATTTTTGGATGGAGACAACATTTACATGTTCCATTTGATTCGTAGTCAAATGAGTCTAAATACTTCTGTTTATACAACTTAGTTATTCTAGTCTAACATTGATATGACCGAGTTTTCAATGTCAGATGTAGGATGGATTTGGGTCATTCTTTCTTGCTTTTTTAACTTCTATATTGATCACTGGCTTCATAGGATCTTAAACATACAATCCATTATTCATTGTAATCGATCCATAGTATTTCATATAGAATAATAGAACAACTATTGTCTTTCATTCTAAACCCAAAACTGTCATTCAAAGTGAGCTATGAAACTGAGATGATGTTTTCAGACAATACTAGAGCAATGTCGTAATCTTTTACTTAGCCAAACAGCAAAGGTAGAACACATTTCCTTTTCGCCATTGCCTACTCTTGGGATCATTTCTCCTTTGTGAAGCTTTCTACCGTCCTTTAACATCTTGATTTTTTACATAATGTGATCCGCATAGAATTGGCATTGGGAGTAGAAAGATTTAGTTTAGTCATTAACATGATCATCGTAAACTTCTATAAGCTCTAATTGACTTGTTAAAATAGCGGCCTCTGAGATCAAGGACTCTCCAAATACATAGAAAAACTTGGAAAAATATTAAACATACAAGTGTCAAACATATGCTCGTATCCAACACCGCACTCGAGTCCGGGTAACATAGGTACGAAGATTTTGTGCATTGTAAATGTCTTATCTTGACATATTATGACTAGAAAGTATTTTAGAAACATGACTTTAAAGCATAAAGATCTCATAATTGTAAGTCCTTACAATTCTTCTGCACGACCTTTTCTCACATTCGCTTTATCTTCACAAGTTTATACAATCATATTATTCAAAATAACATATGAAAAAAGAAATATCTCAATTATAATTAACCAATTATAATGTGCACCTATGGGAAATAGCAAGCAGTGTCTTAACTCAGCATAAATGTAATTGGATATTGGGTTTACACTAATATTATGGGTTAAGATTGTGAAGTGGATAGCAATCAATAAAAATTGTTTCAATACATATTGTTTGACGTTAAAAGTTCCAATCCATCTTCCTTTAAAAGGTGGGAAAAGTCTCTTTTCACTCTTGACAGAAAACCCCTCATGTTGACAATTATATCCTCTGCGGTTTCATTTAGTTTGTTAGAGGGTAACACCATTAGATTTTCATGGTAAATCACTATCATACCGCTACAATCCCATTACTATTACAACTCCCGCTTATTTTCTATTTTGTCTGTTAGGGTGAGAATTCAAAAAAAAAAAAAAAAATTGATCCTTTGGTATATTCTAAAACCTTGATAGAGGTCCCTGTTGTTTTCTGGTTTTGGTCTCAAAATTTGTTTAATTTCACACATATTGATCATTCAAGACCTTGGTAGGTTTTGGCTTCTCAATTCTTTAGATATTTTTTTTTTTTTTTTTCCTCAATTTGAAGCTGTTTGTGATCGGGAGACAAAGGTTTTTGCTTTCATTGTAATTTGGAGGAGAATTTAGGTATTTGAATTGGGTTTTTAGGGATTTTTACCTTGCTAGATTGAAACAGCTAACATTTTTAACTTGGTTTCTAAAGTGTTTTTTTTTTTTTTTTGGGTTCTTTTGTTGATCTGGTTTTTGAGAATTTTGGGCTTGATTTTGAACTTAAGGCATGATTGAGCGTCCTTTAGATTTGGGTTTTTAAAATAAGCGAAAACCTTCCTTTTTAATTTTTAAAATTCAAATTATGGGTTTTGGAAAGTGGATTATGGTCTTCTCCTTTTCCAATTATGATTTTATAACTTTGTTTCTCATCTTCTTGCTTTCTGCAGCTTACTCACTCTTCTATTTTCTTTTGTTAATTTTGATTTAAATGATCTTAAATGAGATTTGGAATTTTGGATGATGGGTTGTTTTGATCTTGGGTTTAATTGAATTGGGTTTTGGTTATTTATTGAAATAAACTCCCTTTTGATAATTTTGTTCTTCAATTTGGATTTAGGGTTTTTAGGCCTTTTGTAAAAATCATGGGGAAGAAGAAGAAAGAAGTTTGGGTATAAAATTATCAGCTAGACAAAAATGTAACAGCGTTGGTTGATTTTGTCCAATTGGCCAAAGCACAGGGGGTTCACCGTCAGTAAAAGATGCACAAAGTGTTAAGTGTCATACAGGCTAAAATACAAGGGTGAAAATGGATTTTTCCCGTAAAAAACTTGTATATTTAGCATGTAATGGCATAGGGAGGGTTAATTTTGACCAATGACCGAAATATCATCCTATGACCTGTCCTGCATAAAAAGCATGACTGAAGATGAAATTTATGATATTATATATACACGCATATATAAACTTTTTATACACTAAACATGAGGTAGGATAAGATCATCCGATTCTATACTTTTGCTTGTCTTATTTTATCCTCGCCACTGTCCTTTTTAACCAAATGTAATGCATTTAAGTATGTCAGAATTCTTTTATCCGATCCTATACTTCTGCTTATCTTATTTTATCCTCTCCACCATCCTATTTAATCAAATGCGCATTTAAGAATGTCAGAATTCTTCTTTCCATTAGTTGCACCTCTTCGTGAGCAGCTGAATGTGATGAGTGCTTGCAATTCCTCATTTCAGTTCTCTGATGAGTTCCATTTGATTGTGATTTCATTTTGTTTTAATTGATCGTTTCTTGATTAGTATCAATGACATAATTCCAAATTGAACAAATTTTATAGGGTTTCAGCAGGTTATAAGTTGTTTCTCTAGTAAATTTTGATTTGGCTTTTTCATTGTTATGCAGCTCCAGTCATCAGTGGGGAGCGTCTGAAGAGATATATACACCACAAGATATGCAGTGAGTTGCCTGAAGGTCCATTCTGCATAGTTTATATGCATAGTACAGTGCAAAAGGAGGATAACAACCCTGGTGTTACTATCTTGAGGTGGATTTACGAAGAAATTCCGTCTGAGACCAAGGATAGGCTGCGAGTCATTTACTTCATACACCCCGGGCTTCGGTCAAGGCTTGTCTTTGCCACTCTTGGCCGATTCTTCTTAAGCGGAGGGTAAGGTGCTTTGTATGTTGCAAGAAAACCAGTGTAGCTATCTAAGTTACCGTTTGCTCAGATGATGTTTTCATCTGATTCTTTAACTTAATATCGAAGCTTCTTCTGCCCTCTTTTATTGTATCAATTAGACTAGTCTCTAAACAAACTGGTCATATTGGCTGAAATATCTCTTTATTCGCATTCTTAAAGGACTCAGCACATTAGATACAAATACTTTCTTTTGCGATCTTAAAACTTATCCTTTAACTTACGCTCTTAAACAATGGATAGATTAAGCAGCCTACTTGGTAATTCTGTAATGCTGTGACAATTGTGTTAGAGGTTATAGAGTTGCAATTATTCTGGCCATATTTTTGCTTTTAACTCGTTTTTTTTTTTCCCAGTTTATATTGGAAGATCAAGTATGTAAGCCGCCTACAATACCTATGGGATGACATAAAGAGGGGAGAGATTGAGATCCCTGAATTTGTGCAAAACCATGATACTGTTCTTGAGCACCGACCCCTAACAGATTATGGCATTGAACCAGATCCTCTCCACTTAACGGAGGTACCTAGCACTGCCTACTCTTTAGGGAGGTATGAAGAGAGATTAACCACAAGAGAATTCATGTCATAGCTTCAGTATTAAACACAGCTGAACCCACAGAAAGTGTTGGCAGGCTATGGCTTGTTGGAATTATGCAATAAAACTAGAGGATACAATTGTATATAATTTGTCCGTAGAGTGTACCTTGAACTCTTAAAAATCGCTGAACAGCACTTGTACTTGCATAAATTTGTATGTCTAGGTAGACATTTATCTATGGATGTATTATATTGCAGATCTGCAATATTGTGGATTCTGTAAAGTTGATAATTAAGTTGTCAAACGGATGTTTGTTAGCATTTTGTTGGGAGAAACCACCATCTTCCAATTTTGATTGTTTCTACCCATTACAGAAAGAGCAGTCATAGCCTTTGTTCTCCCCGCGACAATCCTTCCTATTCCACCTAATGAATGATTCCCGAGAAATTTGAATCTGAATCAATTCCTTTGAATCAATCATGTGCAGTCTGGTGAAAAATCGTAAAGAAACACCATAATACCGAAGCATTGCACGTTTTGGCCCACATTGAAAGGCGTGATCGAAATTTGACGTTATTGCCCTCGATGACAAGATCCTGTATGTCCTTCCCACATAGTTTTCACTTCAGAAAAAAAACCGGATGCTTATGAAAGCTTTCCTTCTTTGATGGTTTTCCCGTTAAATAAATATGGGATTTGATGGTTTGGGACTAAAAGTTCATAAATTAATCATGTAATTTAAAGTACATGCCAATTAAATGGTTAAAGGTTGGGCAGTATGCTTTGCGTATGCAATTTGCTTTTATTGACTGTCTCCTTCGGGTATTGAATGGAGCATAACGATACCATTTGCCTGAACCTTCCAGCATTTTAGTTTGCAAATTCTACTCTCTGACGCTGGGCCTTCTACACGTGGTTAGCTTTTCCGACGTGAAACATAGCATAACTGTTATGCTAGGTATTGTGTTTGCAGAGCCTTTGGTGATGGAGCTTATATGGCCAGAGAATGATTGGATATTATCCTCGAACCTTGGCCTGCCATGCTACTATTTCCTTGATACTAGTTTTTCTCCACTTTGGACTTCGGTGTTTTACTGGTTAAGGCCTATTTTAATTGGAGCAGATTTCACTGGTACCAGTCTGCAAATATTTTTCAGCTTAAGTATTATGCCATAGGCCTTTCCTATGAGCTGAACTCAAACTTGTTACACTTTTAAGCTGCTGAATATGCTTTAATTCTGGCCATGAAATTAAATCTTTCTGTTTCAGAGAGCGAATTTAAAAAAAAAAAAAAAAACCGAAAAGCAAGTTGAAGAAAAATCTTTATAAATAAAGATGATGAACAAGGGTTCTACTAACCAAAAAATACTGTGAACAACTCCGTAGATTCTTTAGTAGATTTAAGACATCTCTATTTTATTACAAAATATCACCAAACTCAGCCAAATAGAATTATGACCGTAAATGCAACAATCCACACAGTATTCAACCAAAGAAAGTAGCATGGTTCCTGAAAGCATTATTTAGAAGCAGGTTTCGCAGAGCCAACAGCAGCAGAGAGCGAACAGGCTGCAGTTATAAGACAAGCAACAGAAGAAAAAAAGTGTTATTATTATTAGATTGAAGGAAGAAGATGAATATATACAAGGTTGGTGACATGATTGTATAACTAATTTGTCAGAATGGCTTCTCATCAATGGATATGGCACAATGCTTGTCAGAATAGTTGAAGTTAGTAACTGGAAATTATTGATTTTTGTGATAGTTGTGCAGGCACATTGAAACTGACACGATAATGTGAATCTCTTACCACCCCTCGATGAAGCCTCTGTCACCTTTCTTCTTTGAACGAGGGAAACACTTCTTTTGAGCATGAGCAGGGGGATCCGCAGTAGGATATCCTTCCATTCCATCAAAAACACACACAAAAGTAAGTTATCAAATCTCCAATCATCAAAACTATAATCCTAAAAAAAAAAAGTACTGTGAATAGAATTTTGGATGTTTTGGAAGGCCTAGAAAGTTGGAACCTGCCGGTTGTTGATTCTCTTGTGCCTCAGACTTCGGCATTTTCCTGATTCTCTTGTTATTGGTATGTGTGTTCTACTTGCAGGTGACTGTTGTATGAAGGAGGTTATAGGGCTGCTGAAACTTTGCTAGCTGCCCATCATTTTATATAAAGATTATGATGCGTAATAGCGGACTTAAAATCCTATACTTACTACTTTTCTAGGGTAGCAGCTTACTTTAGTTAGGCTTATATCTGGCGCATCAATATTAGTGTAAAAGTAGAAAGAAAACTAAAAATCAACGCAAAAGTTGAAGCATCTCAGGTGGAATCCCAGCTCATGACATTCAAAAAGTAAAACCAAATAGGAAAAACCACCACCTGGGCGAACTGAATTTCGATTCCTTTATCATTAAGGAAAAGCAAAATTAGAAAGAGGAGAACATGAAAAAAAGATCCAAGTTTGAAATCAATGAGGTAAAGTTGATACGCATAGAAAAAGGAAAAAAATGGTTAATACGGGTAAATCAGCTGAGCTTCTTTTGCTAAAAAATACAGGTAGAAGACGCATATCTTTTTAGTTAAAAAGAAGATACAAGCTACCCTCCAAACATACCACGTCTTAGAGAAAAGGTTAATAATGGTACTTATAGATCATTTGTTAATTGAGATTACTGATGAGATCCAAATCATGGTGCTCGCTAAACTATTAATGAGTATTAAATCAACAAAAGCAACCCATGTTAGCAAAGTTTAAAATATTTACCATATATACTTGAATAAAATTATAATTTAATTAAATTTTAACTTAATAATAATTAAAAATAATGTGTAGTTAAAAAAGTTGACAAAAACGAAATAGAATGAAATAAAAAAAATATTTAACAAAAGGCATATTTATCTTTTCATTTAAAATTAATTTAAAAATAATAGTTTGACTGTCAGTATGTTTTGTGTCAAATCGAGGAGATAAGTGAATATTTTTTTTTTATTTTTTGGTTTCGATAATTTGGGTTGAAATGTGGATGTTAACACTTAGAACAAAAACTCTTATGTGATTAGATCACGAGGGATATACTTTCTATCAAACTTTAAAAAGGGGTAAAAATACTTGTTCCCAAAAATATATGCTTTGGATCTCACACAGTAGCACCGAAAGAAGGCGTTTGAAAATTGTGAACATATTTCTCTTTGTTCATATAAGGATTAAAAATAAAGTTTTCGCAACGCTGCACTGCTGGTTGATTGGAAGGGAATCTTCTTTGTTCCTAATTCCTGTGGGGTAAAAGGAATAAATTAGAAGGGAATTTTTACATTCCAGGCCTGATTGGACCACAACTTTAGGTTAAATACTTGTTCACAATGAAGAGTTGGACTATTGTTTAATACCAAAACCAGCACTTATCTCATGGATCGATTCAATTACTTGAACTCGTTTGTTTTATTATAAAATTTTTCAATTTTAGTCTCGTTATTGATCTTCATTGGTGCGAGTCTCAAATGTCTTTTTGAGACGCGTATCTTACTATGCTCCGAGAGTCAAAGCAATCAATTTGCTCTCGATTATTTTTTTTAAAAAAATAATAATTCAAAAGTTGTTTCGAAATAGCATATTAATGGTTAAAATTTTACGTTTTTACTTGAAGCTTTTGAATTCTGAAATGGAAGAGGTGAAAGTATGGATGGAAGAGAGATCTTTTTGTTAACCCAACATATACAACTTTAAATTAAATGTGACCTTAGTAAATCTAAAGTTGAATCCAAGTTTAAAGGCCAAAATAAAATATCCTCTTTTTTTAGGACAATGCGTTGTGTTC
>JBBYHM010000027.1:8976045-8997576 GCA_038381775.1 Adansonia rubrostipa
TAAAAGAAGATAACCAAAGATTGCGAGCACACGCGTAACATAATGATAGAGTTTTTAATTGTTGATCAACCATCAGACTATAATATAATTTTTGATAAATCATTGATGAAAGGACCAAGATAGCAACAACAATCTATTGAACTTGTCGAGTTTCTACTCTAAATGGTATAGATTTTTTCTTAAAACTGATCAAACTACTGCTTGCCAATGTCACTTCATATCCATCTAGCTCATAAGACAAGTTCAAGATGAGCAAGCATGTCTTGAGAAGCAGAAAAATAACAATATTGGGAGGTAACCAAGTAAAATTGAAGACAAGATGATTGATTAACCTGCAACACAAACACTAACTTTGGAAAGGTTAGAGAACTATAAAGGTTCAACCTGAAACAAAGCTCATCTAGTTGAGCTACAATAATTAAAATTAGCAGCCAAGCATGATTGAAGGGATTACAAAAGTTTATTTCTTTATTTTTTTAATCCAAAAAGAGGTTCAATTTAAAAAGGATAGAAGAAGAAAACTGCAAATATTGGAGATCAAACTCCAATTGTATGGGAAGGCATTTTTAAAAATAAATGAGTGCACCATTTTGGTTGAACTATATGTTCAAGTTTATTCCTTGTTTATAATTTGATTCCAATGACTATTCATGCACCATTGAAATGCATATATAATTAAACATGTTATCCTGTCTTTCAGACATCCATCATATATATTGGCAAATTTTCTAATTAAAATTTTAGGATGACGTTGAGAATTGTTTCTTACTTTGCTTAAGTTGGTGAGCCTTGCACTACTTTAGTGATGCTGACTAAGCCAATAGAAACGAATTGGGCTGCTGTTTTATTTAATGATTTCATAAGATGATACCATGTTCTTTTAACCTCAACATTGTCCTCTTTCTTTTGAAGAAATCAATTATATCTTTATGTCTATCTCATTGGTGAATGGCATAATCATTACATATAAATGCAATGCCTAGATAAATTGAGTTTTATAATGTTGTATTAAGAAAAGTTTTTGTTAATTGGAAAAACACCATGGGCTGTTTGGTGGGAACTAAGTTCAACTATTAATCAATTTTTATGACAACTAAAGTACAATATCTACAATTAGCATAAAGGTTGTTTACATGTAATTGTCGGTACACTTTGCTAGCTGCAACATCCACTTTGAGTTGTTTTCTGGAAAGCACTGGTAAAAGACTTTCAAGACGAGCTTAAATTGGAAAGTGAGAGGTTTATCATTAAATTACATTCTTAATTAATGATGATGTTTCCTAGCTACTTGAAACATGATAGCTTTAACTTTTCAAGTTTGATTTTGTTTTCTTATTTATAATTCTAAGTTTAATGAAGATAGGGTCACCAGCTGATGGATAATTTATCTATATAAATACCTTTTTGATAATGACAATATTGTCTATTGTATTGATTTTACAGTTCATGTGAGAAGTTCACTAAGAGAACACTTTTCTGTTAAAAGTTTACGTTTTAACTTGACAAGATTGTACTACAAGTAAAATTTTATATTACAATCAAATAAATTTTGATACACATCATATATATTTGTATATGAGAAATTGATAAACAAACGAAGCAAATAAATCAAATGAATTTAAAGTTTAGACTAAATTCAATCACTTCAAAATTTAAATTTAGAAACTAAGACTTCAGAGTCTTTTCTTTGTAATTTAGATGAGATTTTATCAAAAAAAAAAGAGAAATTCATGTATAAAACCCAATGCATTTTCATATTTGAATTAAAAATAGCTAAAAGGATCCCGTTGAAAGGCAAAAAAAAAAAAAAATCACTGTTGAAAGTTCATTTGATTAATAATATCAAACAGAAAAAAGTCAAACAATTGAATAGAAATACATATTTTCGGAACAAGCAATACATTTTGCGCTTTCCAATTGATATAAAAGCATTTCACATATAATTCTTTTTATTACAATCCACCGTTATTAAATCATAGTAAAAAATTATGTAAAATTCATTATTTATAAATGTAAAATTCTTGTAATATTTTGGTGTACCTTATCATAACGTTGATTAGATGATGATAATAGATTATAGGCGTTACTTTAAATACTGTCTCTTGAATGCAAAGAGCTTCTCCCACGCAAGCACTGCTGAATTTCTTAGAATCCTTTCTTTGCATCCCTTGTTTTTAACTTTAGGTGACCAATTTTTACCCAAAAATATTTTTTTCTAAAAGAACAGCTGGACCCACTACAGTAGACATTTAGGCATGTTAAAGAGTAGAAACGTAAGATAAATGCTAATTTTTATGCTCCACAGCGGTTGGTGTAGCAAGCAATTCATGTGGAATTAGTCCTTCTTGATAAAACTGAGAAATATATATAATCTGCTCTCTAGTCTCTGACATATACTTATTAATTTTCGCATACGTTCAAGCACACAGATACATATATATACACTCATATTTCATGGTGTGTTCATTTGTGCACATTTAACTAAAGTTTTGAAAACTAGATTAAAGCAGATTCAAATCTATTAATGCAAAATATTATCTTGCATCATATAACTAGAAAATTTAGCAAAATTAAAAATGATGAATAATTGTTACTAAAACATAAAAAACGTCCTTAAAAATTTTAGAGACAAAAAAAAATCTCTAATAATTATTTTTTAAAATTGTATTTTTAAAAAGTTTTGAAAATAGCATTCATGTCTAAGACTATTAAATTAGAATCATATTCGCCTCCAATATTATTAAATTCGAGATACAAAAATTTTTTTTAGTATCCTCTTATCTTATTTTGTAAAATTATCTTATACTGCATATGAGCTAGGATGTGAAAATTGATATGATAACAAGAAATTAATATGCACAATTGCAAATAGCTAACTTTTGACTGGTAGTCATACTGTTAAGTTATCAAGAAAAGAAATGTGAACCTAATGCCTAGAATTACAAGATTCTAAGTACAGCCATAAAAATTTCTTTTCTTGTTCCTCAAGCCAAACAGATTGATCATGGTTCAGAGAGAGAAAACCACTGTTTGAATATGCAACTGCAACTAAATGATTAATTTGCTTACATTTTATTATGATCAAATACAGAGTTTTCCCGTCTTGTTGCTTATTTTTCCAGTGAAGGATGGACAACCACATATTATTTTCGTTGCAAGAATGAATCACCCACTGAGAAAACCAGCAACTTGAAATCATATTTCCAACTTGGAATATTGTCTAAAATTGTTTGCCTTTAATTCCTTATCTGTCCTGCTCAATCATATTTTCAAATAGCCATGTTGTATAACTTATAAAAACTTGTCCTTTCTGCCTATTGCTTGCACGTGTATGGTTTTATTATTGATCATCAAAATTATTTGTGATTTGGAACTTTGGGTTTGTATTTTTGTGCTGGAATTCAAGATGAAGATGGCTCATACTTTTTTTTTTTTTGGATAAGCAAGATGGCTCATTCTTGACAAATGACAAGAGACCAACTGTTCTCCTGCCAGAGCTTTTGTAATATCTATCTTTTCCGAACCTCTTCCCTAGAGTACAAGAAGTTCGAAAAAACATTTCACAATATTCTCATAAGATTTGGAGTTTTTACACCGAGCATTTAATTAATTCCCACAAGCCATTATTAATTTCAAAATAAATCTCAAGAATTGTGATTATAATTATTTTCAATTTCCACAAAGATAAAAGGAAAAAGAAAATCCAACTTTTATCACCAAAGAGGAGAAATATTGTTACGACTGTTACCATAATTATTACCAAAATCAATTACATCTATTTACCTATATTGGTGTCATCTTATTTTGTTTTTCCCTAAAACAATTAATTAATATATATATATATGTGAGTTTTGTAATTTTAAAAATCAATATATATAATAACTATGCATATAGATGTTTTTGTTTGTAAATAAAGAAATTAATAGACCAAACAATCAAATAAAATATTCTAGAATACAATATAGCTTAAAGTATGCACGGGAATTCTTCCAATTTGAGTTATAAGAAGAAAATATTGACAATATTTTCCACAATTTTTACTTTGCGAAAGGAATTATTAAAATTGAACTGGGGAAAAAAGCTGCTATAGGAAAGGAATGGCATGTATGATTAAGTGTAAATAGCTGAACGATTTCCACCATGTATATAGTACATATATTCACCAGGTAACAGGCTAGCTAGACTTAAAAGCCAAAACTACGTAGCCAATGATCTATCAACCTCACTGACATTTCATTTTCGGTTCAGAGAAGCAGAAAAAGTACATACTCAACTCATCAATTTTATTTAATTTATAATATTTTTATTGACTGAGAAAAAAATTAATATTTTTTATCAATAAAAATTATTTAATATTTAAGTTTTAAAAATCAAAATAATGCATATATTATATCCCATTACTGAAACCAGACAGAAGGTAAATTAAATTCTCTTTCCACTTTCTTCGGTACTTTACGTGTATGCATGTCTGGCTCTCTCGGACAAGAAAATGCATATATATATATATATATATATATATATATATATGCTTTTCCTAAAACTGTGTAAATGGGTTAATTTTATATAATACATAAAGAAGTCTAAATTGTAAGGGAGAGCTAAATTCATTAATGGTAGCAAACTAATAAAGATAAGGATTTCAGCTTCAAGTAGCTCTGTCTGACGTTCAAGATTTCTCTTTTAATTTCTTGAAAGTTCCTAGAAATATTCCAGGAATAAGCCTGTCTGAATTAGCTATTTAACTTGATTATTTGCTAATATTAAGGTTTTAAGTGTTTGTTTATTTCCTTCAGATTGAAACTCCACTAATTAACTAAAGAAATGTTATAGCTTCATCATTGGTAATTTCGATTTCCATATATATGTATATATAGCTTGAATTCATTGAAATTAAAAAACCCTAGATGGTTTTAGAGGAGCAACCATCCCGTTTTTAACCTGCCGTTGCCTGTTGGAATACTCATTCATACATCTGAAATTGTTTGGATATAGTTAACACGTAGGAAGGTAGTCACTCCAGCTACTAGATTCAGCAATACATATATATATATATATATATATTTGGTTAGACATGGCTTCTCTCAGCAATCAATCCTCTGCAATAGGATATTGCTAATATTTTGGTGGACAAGACATGAAAATCTTTCTTTTGTAGCCATACAATTAATGGCAACTTTAACCTAAATAAAACCTTGGGAGCATTTACAGCAACATAATGTATAGTATTTTCTTTGTTCATGCTAATGCAAACATACACATACACGGCAAGCATCCATTACAAGGATTACTGCTCCGACAATTATGTATGATATAATTTTTGTTCATCAGTGACTAAACCTTCAAAGTTATTTATCTCATATGCATGCAAAATTTCATAGGGGACTCAACATCTTGAAAAATATTGTAGCGTTTCAAAAGCATGTCATAATTTTATATCATGAGATGAGAAGATGTTGGTTAAGAAAGTTTCTTGACTACGATGGCCATCCAACAACTTGCTATTAATTAAAAATAGTGGTGGAAAAATGGTATATTTAATATTAATGAGATACAAAGGTTACAATACTTTGACAATTCCATGAATATAGTTGTAGAGGCAGTTTCACTCGTCTTTAGTCCTTTTTTTTTCCCTTCATGTACGGTTCTACATTTAATCAATAAGCTACGGACAATTGATTCAAGGTCATAATATATCTAAAAACTTGAGCTAATGGAGCAGATCAGCAATTATGGGATGTCAAACAAGACATAAGCTTAAAGCTTTAATTCGACAGCGACAGATACAGCATGCATTTAGTAAGAGCTTACAAATAAGTAATGCAGGAGTTCCAAGTAGTATTAACATTATTAGAATCAGAAGGAATCATTTGACATTCACAAATGCAACCATAAATACAGGCTAGTCTAAATTTTATATTTGTTAAGGAATGACCATGATTATGGATTACAGTGCAGTATTAAAGTTATTGATCACTAGGATTGATGTTTCTAATTAATTTACTAATTCTTAATCATTCCCCGGTAGAAGAAATCAAATTCCCAACTTCAACATACATGCGCTCCTAGCTTGTCCCACTATTATCAGCAATGGTTCTATCAGACAAATAAGGTACAGAAAGGCCATAATCGATAAGCTATATAGTTTCAATTTTAGAAAGATGACAATTATTCGTAAGAAAAGACCAGCAGTTATCTAATTCAAGCATCATCAAAGATCCAAGATTCATCCTTATTAATTAAGACAAAGAATGTTTACCCCACCAGAAACTGTAATTTTTTCCCTATTTATCATTTTGAACTACCTAAAGAATGCCAGAAAAGCTCGAGAAATTAAAATTACGAGTTGCATGAAAGATGTCACATTTTAATAAGCAAATTCGAATTTAGTCATTAATCAGTATAAAGTAGAAATCCACAACTGTCCATAATTCTGCAAATTGCAAATTTTATATATATATATATATATATATATATATATATAGTTGACTGGCCCAAGGACAAAAGAAAATGCAAGACTTGGCCTACGTCACAAAGGGAAAAGCAATTGACATTTTAAGCATGATGAAACAAAGAAAGAAAGCCTAAATTAATATAGTCCTTACCTTAGCAGCTGCCTCATGGCGTGAGAAGCAAAGAAAAAAAAATTGCTATAATTGTGCATAAAATGATCAGATGCGGCTGGACCTATAAGATTCATTATGTTAATACGACAGTCAGACTATATTCATTGAACATTTCTGCAAATAGTGAAGGAACACCGAGATGATTGGTGGATTTTCCTTGGTGAATGAAATATCTATACATATATTGAA
This sequence comes from Adansonia rubrostipa, assembly GCA_038381775.1. Classification (NCBI taxonomy): domain Eukaryota; kingdom Viridiplantae; phylum Streptophyta; class Magnoliopsida; order Malvales; family Malvaceae; genus Adansonia; species Adansonia rubrostipa. The sequence continues at coordinate 8,982,858 of JBBYHM010000027.1, forward strand.
AATTACCTCATAGTGAACAACAAAACCTACTGAACAAAAATTGCAACTACAATGGAATTGCCAATGTTGATGAAACCAGTTCAACTCTAGAATATAGAATAGAGAAATTAAGAAAGAAATTATATCAGATATGCATGGTGGAAACCGAGTATCCCAGGGACCAGCTGACCTACATACCCAGTGGACTCAGACAAAAGAATATATAAAATATTATTAACTTTAGGGTTTAGCAGTAAGTTGTTTGGAAGTATAGGAGTCCAAAAATGGCAAGGGGAAAAAGGAGGATTTCATGGAGGGAATCCAGATTTAGATAATACTAATACATTAAGCTCTCCTGTATTGTCAGACTCAATGTATTCATGGAAGACAACCAATCAATTTGTAAAGTGCCTTTTGATTTTCTACTAAAATAATTAGACAACACTATAGTCAATCAAACTTCTCCAAAACCTCGTTGAGTGCTAGAAAAGAAATGGAAGAAAAAAGGGGATGGGCCGCTCATTGCTTTCGTTAGAGAAATTTATAGACTCGATCTCCAAACAAAGCCTAAGAAAAGCCAATTAGAAAACCCACTGCGCCATCAGAAACCAAAACTCTTACCTTCTTAATTACATATATAAATCATTTTATAACATTTTGAACATTTTTATTATTTATCTATGTTTACCTATATAGTATAGTATAGCACAGTATAGTAGTATAGTATATGCCAGCAATGGTGCATATTGTATAATGGAAAGGTGGGTGTGGTGGGACAAGAAAAATAAAAGGTCACAATAAATAGGCCATGAAATTTAGATACTATCAATAAATACAAAGGAGTTGACAGGCGGGTTTTGAAAAGATTGACCTGCGCCTCTCCCCCGTCACTCCTCATCAGTGAGCAAATCTCAGATTCTTCTTGTCTCATCCCGTGAGAGGAAAAAATTCCCATCTCCGATGAAACGCTGCACTTCATATCAAGATCACTGAAAGCCTACACAAAAAACCAAAAAAAAAAAAAAAAAAAAACTCCCTCACAGCGAAGGGAAAAAGCTAGTGATTGAAAGGAAAGCACTGACAAAAGAAAATATAAAATCCAATAATCTCTCATGACTGAGTTTTCATGAACTACTATTTTGTTGCCTGTCTTTCAACATCCATTGTTATAAATAGAGACTGATATATGGAGAGAGAAAAAGAAAGAGAAAGAAAGTTTTGGGAGCTAGAAGTCATGAGACTGATGGTACATTGTTGGGTCATGTCGGTTCATTGCTTCTCTTTGGCTGTTGTGACTGCTATCATCATCACCCTCTATTCTCGACCCCATTTGAGCTGAACCTGTAGCACCAAGATTGAGATAAACCAACCTTGAATCCAGATTAAGTTTAGCAAGATTGCTTCCACTGCTCCTGCTGTTATGTTCATCACTCATTGGTGGGTAAATTGCAGTTGAAGTTGGTGCGTTTGCGTTCCCTTCTTCACGCGAGATAACCAAAGCTGCCGATTGAACAAGCTCAAGACATAGCCTAAGTTTATTCGGTTCGATGTGAATTAGCCCCGGGACCGCACCTTTGAACAGGAAATCAGAGGTTAGAGTCCGAAGAATGTCCAAAGGAGTCACCCCATCAACGGTTCTTACATTAGGGTCTGCGTGGTGGTCTAAAAGCACTGCAACCATATCTGGTGAGACCATTTCCGCCGCAATGTGAAGCGGGGTTTTACCTGCAGGACCGGCCGGGTAGTTAACATCGGCTGCACCAAGCTCTAACAAGGTCTTAACCACTTCCCGACTACAGTTCTCCACGGCATAGTGTAAAGCCAATGCTTCATCGAGATTCAGACCTTCTCCCATAACCATAAGCTTGACTAGTTCAACATCCGATGAGTCTAATGCCCTTCTCATCCTTCGAATCTTTTGGTCCTCGAGATCAGCCGCCGCAGCGAGATCATGGTGGTGATGGTGATGAGGGATAAGGGAGCGTCGAGCAAGGGATGACTTGAGACGGAGCTCCTCAATTTTGGCCACTACATCGATGGGAAGATGTTTGGCGAGAATTTCCGGTGGTAGGCCTGATTTGGCCACTAGGTGGGAACAAGTAGTCCAAAGTTGGTGCATGTCTTGCTTTCTTGAAGCTATCAGTACTTTCATAACATCTTCAATTGAGGCCTTCTCGACCATGCTGGCCAATTGTTTCTGTCAAAAAAAAACAAAGAGTACAAAGCGTCAGCTTTGGTAAACGGAAATCCGATTGGAAATGAGAAGATTTGTCGTTTGCATTGGTTAAAGAAAATAAAAATGGTGTTAATGCAAAATTATGTTTAGTTTGACGGTGCTTTGTGGAATAGGTAGGTTCTTTTCCAATTTAAAATCCAAATGAGGAAAGTGAATGTTTGGGAAAGATTTGGTGTGCATACTGTGGAAGACATGACCAAAGATCGTCAAGATCTAAATTTAGAAAATCTTGGGTGTGTAGTATTTAGATGGAAGAAACCCAATTCAAGGAAAACTGAAAATATGACTGTACATAAAATCAAGATGAACCCTTTCGTTTGCGTGTGTATTATTGCACATGAATATTGTTTTAACAGCATTTTTACTCAAAAAGAAAATAGTAAATCTTTTCAACATCAACTGTAGAAGGAAGGAAAGAAAGAAAAAGGAAAAGAAGTCAAGATGATGATGAAGCAGAAGTAGAAGAAAAGCCCGTGGATACGGTAAAAGAAAACTGAAGCAATTAATAGTTGAATAAGTGCTGTAGCAGAGAAAACTGGAAAAGAAGATTTTCTGTTGCAGAAAATAGACAGTTCAAAATGAGTTGAAGATCAAAACCCAACTACAACTACTACTATTTCAAAAGGAAGGAAATAAAAGGTTTTGATTTGTTAGAGTATTAAAAGAAAACTAATTTGATGATCATGTCATAAGATTACAAATCCCTTCGAGGAAAAGAAAAAAAAAAAAAAGGAAGAATTCTGATTAAGCTCCACTTCCCAAAAAACAAAGCATTTTTTTTTTAATTATTTTGCTGAATATCCAAAAACCCAAATAGAAAGAGTAACAAGACTCCTCAGACACGCTAATCGGGATTCAGATTTCAGATTCAGACAGCAGACAAACAGAAAGAGGAAGAAGTAACAAGAAAGAGGGGTTAGTTGATGCTATGAGTTATGATAATGATTGATGAGAAAAAAAAGGAAGGGAAACCTGAGTAAGCAATGCAAGCTGCTCAACACCAAAGTATCTGGCGGCAGCAAGGGTATCAAGAGCAAGATCAACGGCAGAGGTGCAATGTGTATGCCAACACGCTCTTTCACTACAATTAGGCCTCGGCTCATGCTTTTGAGGTACAATAGAGACTTGGCCACTATACAAGAACTGTAACAGCAACAAGAACACCTCATATCCCACTGAGTTCACTAGTATAACACCCGGCCTAGACCCTGCTGTTGTCGCGGCTATTGTTGCTGCTGCCGGGTTCATCCTGGAACCAACCGGGTCTAACCCAGATGGAGGATCAGGTCCGCAAAAGAATTTCCTAAAGAAGAGACTTCTTGCTGCTAAAATACACCTATGGGCATGAACTAAGCGACCCTCTACACTGAAAGTTACATCAGAGAAAGCTTGGCCATTGATGAGGAGATTGAGGTAGTCCAGGGAGAGAGATCTTAAGGACTCCTCAAAGCTACTCATTTTTAGGGTTGTTTTTCAACTTTCAAGAGAAAAAAAAAAATAGAAATCCTTGCTTCTCAGAAAGAGGAGCCTTAATTAAGAAGAGATGGAGAAAAAGATAAACGAGAAAGATGGAGATGATTGTTTCATTTCAAAGGGAAGAAGATTACTGTTATTGGTTTTTGTAGACAGATTCTTTCATCTCGATGGAGTGCTGTGGCTTGTTGCAGTTTTTAAATAGCGGCCGTGATTTGATTTGATTTATTTTAGTGGATGTTATTTTTGTAGTTTTGATTTTTCTCCAAGCCGTATTTATCTTACTTCCAACTTCAAGTATGAAACATGAATAGCGTAAATTATTATCACGATTAAATTTAAGAACGTGTATAAATTTAATTCACAATTTATTAATAAATTTTATAAATAAAATCACGTAACATCATAAATTACTTTAAAATTATAAAAAATTATAAAAAATTATGAGTATGATTTAGTTATTATATTTTATAATAAATTATTTAAAATAAAAAATATGATTACAATATATAATCAAATAACCTATAATATCTCTTACATTTACTGACTTGATGTAATAAAATATGTTTTGATGAATATAATTTAAATAATCTGATTTTTTGTTGATAGATATTTTGAGACAGAAAACTAGAATGAGAAGGGAAGATTAAAACGGCTGGCTCAGCTATTTAAAATTGACAAAGTCAATATATATATATATACACACATATATATATGTATATATAATACAATATTAAAATTAAATTAATTAATAAATTAAAATAAAATACATGAGGTTGGGGTGGAGAAATGATGGTAGGGGAAATGAGGGAATTATCCTCAGGATTACGTCGTGTTTTACTTTTACATATGCAATAATAGTTTCAAAAATCTTAATTTTTTTTACATTAAAAATATATAATCTTACGATAGTCAAAAACAATATAAAATAAAAAACCAATATTTATACTTACTTTTAAAAAAATACAATCGAAAAAATTATAAATAATTTAAAAATTATTAATTAAATTAATTGAATTAAATTTTAAATCTTTTATGTTATTTTGACCGCAAGGTTTTGGGTTTTGACCGCATCACTAATACCATTAGCTCTTACTTACTTTAATAATAGGCCATAAGATCATTAGCTCTTATTTTCAAATTTCATCACATGTTTTAAGTTTTTTCACCAAAAACATTTTTTAAAATTTTTTTTTAATCTTAGGTAATGGTTATTTTATTATTTTATAGTTAATAATAATTATTGTATGAAATTAGAATATCTATAACATACTATTAAAGTTATCAAAAAAATTTAATATCAAGTTAACATTTGACATCTTTCTTTTATTTTTTATTTTTTAATTTTGTAGGGAATTACAAATTGACTATTAAATTATAAATATTTACAATTTATAGTTGTTATAATAAATAATTTTTTTTACTTTTATAATTAAAATTAGATGATACAAATATAGCATGAAAAATAATTAGAGTATAATTAAAAATTGAAATAAAAATGATAAAATACATAAATATCTCAAAATCTATATAATATGAATTATTAACATATTAAAACTTATATCAAAATACCTTAAATATGATTAAAACATGGAATGGATACACCAATAATGGCCTCTAAAATTTTGAAAGAATAGATTAAGCAATCCCGCTAAATATGAGATCTAAAGGATTGTTGGCTTTTTTATATCAATACTGCTAATTTTTTTATTCCCAAAATAGGCTGTTGCAGGATTAATTCCCGAAATGTGCTGATTTTTGGTACATTATGAGAACTCGCCCACAAAGTGAACGAGTTTATAACATGGATGAGGGAACTCGCCCCCTTAGTGGGCAAGTTCCCAACGTCATCCATCGCCTACTAATTTTTGTTGGGTAGCCCCCTAAGGAGGGTAGGGGCAGCCCTTTAATAAATTTGGGGGAGTCTTGGACTTAAATTTGAAGGGGGTTCACGAGAAGCTTATTTATATAAAGAGCTCTATAGTATTTTTCATTCTAGAAGTCTTTTATATTTTTAGTATTTTTATAATTATTTTTTATATATAGTTTTTATATCATATGGCATCATCATCTCAATCTAGTCAAAGTAATATGCATACATTTGTGTTGTGGGACTATGAAAGAGAAGCATTATTCTGCTATTGTGAAGTGAGATGCTTTAGATGGACAACATGGAAGAAGTTGAATATTAGGAGAAAGTTCTACAGTTGTCCTAATTGCAAGGTTTCTGATTATGGATTTTTTAGGTGGCATGATGAGCAACTAACAGAGAAGGCCAAGTTTTTTATTTATGAGTTGGAAAAAGAGAATTATGAATTAAGGAGATAGAATTGAAGCTTAAAAATGCAAATTGATGAAGAAGGCTTGGGGTTACAACTAAAGTCAGAAATGAAATCCATGTAGAAGCAAATGTTCTTGGTAATGGAAAATACAAATTGTTTTAAGATTAAAAAAAATCTATCTTGTTGGGATGTGTACTTCTTTGATATATGTTTCTTAGTTTTTGTTAATTATAGTTAGATGTAATGTAATCTTAGGCTAGATTGATAAAGACATTTGTTAAGGCTATGGCCTTCATTCTTGCATAATCGACAATGCTTTGGTTGATGTCTCACCCTAAGGTCCATTTCATTATAAATATGACTTGATTTTGGCCAATATTTTGGATGTCTTCACATTTTTGGATTCGATCATAGTTGTGGACTATGATATTTCAACCAATAAGCTTTACGCCTGAGGGTTGAAGCTCATGTCGATAAACATTAGATGGAGTCTCTAGTCTATAAACATTGTCTACATATAGCATGTAATCCATATGGACGTGAGCATAAATAGCAATGACATGTGAACATAGATACCTTTATGCTTGAAACTTCACATAGTCACACCACTTCTCATTAAGATTGACTTTGTATGTCGAAGCCATAACTCCATCGTGTGGGTTTTCTAATTCTTCAACCAAAAAAAATTCATTTGCTTCAGTTAACACATGAACAAGTTAGGAGTTAGCTTTCGTATGATTTTCTTGCATGGCATCTGTCATTGTTTCATAGTATATGTGGCTTGCTTCTATTGTTTCTATTGACTTGTTCCTTATCTTAATAAATAGTTCTGCCAACCTAAAATATGTTGCATAGACTAAAGTAGTTATGGAAAGATGACGAGTTCCCTTCAACACTAAATTTATAAATTCAACTAGGTTTGTTGTTAAATGTCTATAGCATCTTCCCTCATCATATGATTGAGCTTACTTTTCCCTCGAGATTCTATAAATCTAAATGGCCATTTTTGCATTCTCTGCACGAATATTTTCATAGTAACATTAAAAATGAGGTCGCCTTAACTAGTACACTATTAAAATCATATGTTAATTTGTGGACTTATTAATAAATTATTAACAAAAATGAAAATTGAAAGGGTTATAAGAGAAATGTGATTACATACTCATGTTAGTAACGTGTCGACATAAGTCTTTATTTTTAACCCTCTTCATGAAGTTATCTGTAATATGTTGAATGTAGTACACATAATATGCACGTGGAGATTTTCATGCACTACCTGAGTCTCAGATAACAGATTTGATGAATTCATGTCCATAAAAAATTAAGCATATGCCATGTTATGGAACAACATATCAACGCAAATTGCCAAGAAAAAATGACTATGCCTCATTTATCTCACCCTCTACAATGGCAAAGGTAATTAGTACTATGCTTCGATTGCCATTTTGTGAAATAGCTAACAACAATTTCCTTTGTATTTTCCATATAAGAATATATCGCTATTTGCACATTAGGCTTACAAAAGGGAAAGCCTTCAATGCAAGACTTGAATGTCCCAAAAAGTTAATAAAAAATATGTTTTCCTTGCACCATTCGTTCACTATGGTATATAGGTATAGTTTGTAATTCAACCACTGTGCCAGGATCAAAATTTTGTATTGCACTTAACCACTTTGGCTGATCATTGGAGGATTTATCCTAATCACCAAATAATCGAACAATTACTTTTTTCTTGGCTATCCATGCTTTCTTATAAGAGATCATGTATCCATATCTATTTAGCATCTCAATAACCAAAACTAAAATAGAAATGGTCAATTTTACTTGGACCAAAAATAAAATGCATGAACAAATCATGTTAATATCTAATTTCAGGTAATCTTGTGGAATTCATCCAAATATGCATGTATGAGGCCCATTATATTGTCTAATCTCCCATGCTTGTTTCTTTTTTGAAAATGCTGTGCTTATGCTTCAGTTGCACCTCGTGCCATACATGATATTTGTTCAGCGCAGATTCTATTACTCTATAATCTACTGAGTTTTTGATGTTTTATTGCTTGATAGCTAAAACCACTACCTCTTTCATTGTGAATTACATCCCAACACAGAGATCACCAGTAGATGGATTATAACTTGATGACATACCTAATGTATGAGCATATTCTAGAAATTCTACCATGTGCATTGCATCTAGATTGAGGGTGCACATATGGGATATAGGCTCATGCTAATGACAAATATCATTACCTCCTCTAATATATGACAAATGAGAAATGATAACAGCTGTGGAATCTGGGTCAGAGTCATTGTTGTCATCACTTTCATTAAATTTAACGTGCTCTTCTAGCTCACTGAAATCATTAGCATATATTCATCATGGGTCCAAATGACTGATTGAGACTAGGATCAAAATTAAATGAACTTGGCACTCCACCTTCAATTTTAATACCTCTAATTAGAGAGTCTGTTATCGTAGAGGCGTATAGCTCATTATCTTCAGTGGTAGGAACTATTGGTGGCACAGATGAATAATGAAAGGATTCATAGAAAATATTCAGTAACAGTTGTGCATTGGGAAATTGTTAACGTTCAGGATTGTCAAATTGCCATGACATTTATGTGAGCATGTTACATATAATATGGATATTTGAAGGCCCACTATCATCATTAACATCCTCTAGCTCAGCATATAACTCAATTATATTGACATTCAGAAATTGTTGATTAGCATCAAATGTGCATTTCACATCATCATCATCTTCAATTAAAAAACTCCTAAATTACATACATCCTTCCCCATAGAAAGCTTATACTTGATCTTTGACACTTTTCTTTCATTCCTAGCTTTGATTTTTGTATTAATTTTGGCCTTCAGTTACTTTATTGTGATGTTTTCCTCAACACTAATGCTTTTTGAGCAGTTACTTTGAAAGATAACACCTTCTTCAGGTTCAAAATTTGTCCATTAAAGTAGACAAGTGTGACAAATCTAGTACTCATATTGTTTAATTAACTTGCAAACAAATATTATTTTCATCAAATATCATCCAAATTATCACACATAAACATCGAATATAAATTTTTAAACGGTAATTTATCATATTAAAGTAGAAATAAATACATGCAACTGACTCTAAAGATGTAAATTATTATCAAACAATAAACTGACATTATTCACTAATAGCAAAAAAAAAAAAAAAGACAAAGCCTAGAATGAAGAAGCATTATCACTGAACTCTAAAAACAAATAGCAAAAACAAGAATGAAAATGAAAATGATGAACTAGCATATTTATAATGAAATAAAAAATCTTTGCATTTGTCCCAAGCATTAGTCATACCTTTTTGGTTTCAAAAAATTCACTATGCATTAGTCAACTTTTTTTCTTTCATATAAAAAAAAATCTAATACCTCATAAATTAGTCATATCTTTCGAGTTTCAAAAATTTACTATGGCGTTAGTCAACTTTTTTCTTTCATATAAGAAGGAAACAGATAACCATGCATTAGTTATATCTTTCAAGTTCCAAAAAATTCATGCATTATTATCACTTGTTTTTTAATATCAGAAGAAATGTGATACCCCATGCATTAGTCACACCTTTCAGGTTCCAAGAAATTTACTATGCATTAGTCAACTTTTTTTTTTTATATTAGAAGAAATTTGATACCTCATGCATTAGTCACATTTTTTGGGTTCAAAAAAATTTACTATGCATTAGTCAACTTTTTCTTTTATATTAGAAGGAATTTGATAGCCATGTATAATCACATCTTTTGGGTTCCAAAAAATCCATGCATTATTGTCACATTGTTTTCTTTTGTATCAAAAGGAATCTACTACCCCATGTATTAATCACATCTTTCGGGTTCCCAAAAATTTAATATGTGTTAGTCAACTTTTTCTATCATATCAGAAGGAATCTAATAATCATGCATTAGTCATATCTTTTGGGTTCCAAAAAATCCATGCATTACTATCACGTTTTTTTTCTTTCATATCAGAAAGGTTTAGGATTCTTCTTCTGTTTGAAAAATCCATGTAAAAAAATCACCATTGTCTTATCCCTTAGTCTTCCCCTTTTTCAAAAAATAAAAACTAATAAAAATGATATAAATGATAAAAATACATATTATACAAATGATATAAATGAGGCATGCACATTACTCTAATTAGATTCAGATGATGATGATGCCATTCAAAATAAAAACTAAATATAAAAATAATTATAAAATACTAAAGTTATAAAAAATCTTTAAAATAAAAAAAATAAATTTTCAGATTATGAAGCTTTTCCTGTAGCGCCTTCAAATTTAAATATGGGATTCCCTCAAATTTATTGAGGGCAGCCCCCATTTTTTACCCCTCAGGATGCCTCCATCGATCAAAAATTAATAGGGCTAGGGAGTATTAGGAACTTGCCTACTAAGGGGACATGTTTCCTTATCTATGTTAAAAACTTGTTTATGCTATGGCTGAGTTCTTAACATGTTTCAAAAATAGGCACATTTTGAGAATGAATCCTGAAACAACCAATTTCGAGAATTTAAAAAAATTAGCATTTGATATAAAAAAGCCAAGGATTGCTTCCTTTGCCTTTTTTAAAAAATTTTTGTGGATTTTTTTATATATTTATGTCATGTTCATATTATTTTTTGAGTGATAATTAACTTTAAGGTACTATATATTTAGATTAATTTTGACAGATTAATAATTCATTTTAAATAGATTTTAATACGTTTATGTATTTGTACCATGTTCATTTTTTGTGTTGTGTTATGTTTTAATTATTTTTTATTTGTGTCATATAATTATTTTTTGTTTTAAATTAAGTCTAATGATACTAAAAAAATAACTCTTAATTTTGTGCAACATGTTATCATGTTCATATTATTTTTCTATGTGATCATAATTGTATTCAAGATATTATATTATATATTTATATAAATTTGGACACATTAATAATTTGTTTTATGTATATTTTGTTATATTTGTATATTCATGTTATTTTTGTGTTATGTCATATTTTAATTATTTTTCCAATCTGTTTGTTTTATATAACCATTTTATATTTGAAATTTTCATGTCTAATTGATATTATTCAAATAATTTTCAATGTAACACATATCGTTGTGACAATATTCATAACTTCATATTACTTTTAATGTTATAATCGTAATCAAGTAAATATTTATGTAAAATTTGATACATTAATGATTTATTTTTTGTAAATTTTAACAAGTGTATCTATTTTTGTCATCATATCATCTGATTATATTTATAATATTATATATTAAGATATAGAAAAAATAAATATTTATAATAATTTCACTCTTGTGAAAATACACAAATAAAAAGTTATAAAAAATTAACAATAAATTATTATACCATTATTTGTTCTTTAAAATTATTTTTATAAAATGTTTGAACAAACCATTCTAGAAGAAGCTGGGTTACATCTTAGTACCACATATTAAAGCAATCCCCCAAGGCATTACTTCTTGAGTTGCCACATAGCAACCCTTCCTTTTTTTTGGTGATATTTTTATGTAGTTTTTTTAATTTTTATATTCATATTAAGTTTTTGTCATAATCGAATTCAAGATGTTATATATTTATTTAAATTTTTGACACGTTAAAGATTTGTTTTATGTAAGTTTTAATAGGTTCATGTATTCATGTCATGTTCATATTTTTCGTGTTGTGTTATGTTTTAATTATATTTGCATATTGTGTTCGTGTTGTATAATCATTTAGTATTCAAATTTGTCAATTCGTATCTTATTATTATTTTTTACGTAATATCTACAATCATATTATGTTCGAAATTATCAAGTTTAATTGACAATATTCAAATAACTTTTAATTTTTTATAATATTTTGTATTCATGTTCATATTACTTTTTCATGTTACAATTATATTTGAAAGTATTATATATTTATATAAATTTTGATATATTAAAAATTTATTTTATGTAAAATTTGACATGTTTATCGACTTGAAATATATTATATTATTATATTTGAATTATAATATATAATAAATTTTATATAATATACAAAAACTAATTTTGTATAAACTAATTTAATATAATAAATTATAATATAGAAAAACTAAATTTTTTTAGAAAAAAATCATTTATAAAAATTTACTCTCATAGCAACATGTAAATAAGAAATCATAAAATAATTATAAAATAATTACATTAAATTATTAATATATTATTATAATTTTTAAAATTATTTGTATATAAAATTTTTGAAATTATCTCGAGTGAAGCTAGGGTTATTATTCCAGTAAGAATGATTGCTAACATATGGCTCAGTTAATGTTTAACATGTCAAGAATCTTTGATTTTTGTTATTTTTCAAATTAATTTAATTTCAAATAATTTGTATATTTATTTATCTTTCTTTTACAAAAGTAGGAAAAATGAGAAAGAAAACATATATATAGAGAGAGGGAAATGAGTTGGAGAAAAGATAGGATTAGATGAGAGAAAATAAGGTTTGCGTACAGCTGTTACAAGGCGGCTCAAAAATAAGAGTCCTCACCAATATTTTTGGGTTAGATATCATCGTACACCTATTAAAACCTTTACTTTTAAAGTTTTGACTCATTTTTAAGAGAATTGATTTTAGGGTTTGCATTAAAGTCTTGACAACAAAATGAATTTGGGAGTCAATTGTGCATAAGAAATGATTAATTTATTCTCAAGGTGCTCTCAAATCTGTACCAACTAGTCATATGTTAGCCTTGAGTTTGATTTTCTTAGTCTTAATTTTCAATATTCAACCATAATCCGCATAAAAATATTATAACGAATTTTTAAATGTGAATAATCTTGAATTTTTACTAAAAATTTTTTATGCTTTTTAAAATTCAGTGGACCATAAAATTTTGTGTTTTAAAAGATTTTTTGGGTTTAATATTTGAAAAGGATATTTTCAAATTAATAAAAAATCCCAACATTTTCTCCATCGAAATGGTAAAAGATTTGAAAAAGGAACCTAACTTAAAAATAATGCCTTAATTTATACAAGACATAAATGAAGATAATAAACATAATTGACTCAGAATGTATCATGTGATTAGCATCGAATGCATAGACAAGTAGCCTAGTAATGGTTATAGACTAGCTTAGATTCAAAAAATGATTTAAAGTATAAAGTTTTGGTGAAAATTATATAAAATTTAAAAAAAAAAGGCAAAATGGGTTTTCTTGAAGAAACTTTCAAAAAAAGTTAGAAAACTAAAATAATAGAAAATCAATCAAAATTTCATTATTTATTGCAAAACAAGGCATTTTCCAAAAAAAATTTAAGAAATCGGTAAAAAAATGAAATTGAAAATCCAAAAAATAAAAAAAAGAAAATCAAGCTCAAAATATTTTTTTGTGAAATTGCAAGCCTTGCACTGAACTTTTAGGAACCTACCACCTGGCATTTCATATACCTTTTGACTTCTAAAAAGAAACCACCAACGCTTTTTATAAGGTATTCTAATACTTTGAAAGCACTGTAATGTAGTGCAAAAAAAAGCCTTTTCCTAAAAATAGGGGATAACTTTGACCTTTGTTGCTTCCTAAATTTATTCTTGATTTAATTGAACATCAAAAGCTATAAACAAGCTATCATTGGAAAGGTAACTTAACAAGGTTTCATCTAAAAATAGTAAAGAAAAAAAAACAAAAATCATGTCTAAGATGAAAATATTTTTCCAATAAGGTTTAATGGTAAGTTAGAGAGCACCCAAATAGCAAATGAAGAATATTCATAACTTGCTCAAGCTGATTCCAAATTGGACATATAATATGCCTTTGGAAAGCTTATTCAATGGACATTAAAAAAATATTAAAAAACTAGAATATTATTTAGTTGATTGAAAATATAAAGCTTTACACTGTGGTCGCTCAATATAAAAGATGTAAGTAGCATGCAAAGAAAAATTTGTTCGTACCTCAAATATACTCCAAATTGAATGTACATTAACTTATTGGAAAGCTTATTCAATGGGGTTCATAATAAAAATATTAAAAAATCCCATAAAGGCATTTCATAGGTAAAAATATTTTCTAATCGGATCTAATTGCAATTGATAATGGCATTTTTCACTAATTGATGCCTAACCTTTTGAAGGTCGATATTTGGACATTGAAATGTCCATAAACAAGGAATCAAGATGAATGATATGACACAATGAAAACTACACTAAAACCAAAATGAAATTCTATACAAAGACTAAGAAAAGATAGACCAAAGCACAAACGAGATATTTGAATGTCTTGCTTTCTCACATTCTTGCTTTTCTTCTTTAGAGGTTTATTCTAAACACTTGTGAGGCATTCTAATGGTGAAAATTGCATAAAAAACACCAACTAACTATTCTACACAACACAACAACACAATGCCTAAAGGCACATTACAAAGTTTACTAAAAGAAGCTTAAAATCAATTTAAAAAATAGCTTTGAAAATCTTTGTTGTTGTAGTTTTCAAACTAGCATGTATCTAAGCTAATTGTGACTCAATTTCCACAATATTTCCATGTGGAATCATAGTGAAAATATAGATCACAACTTTCTTATCAATTGAACAAGTTTGGACTTACTCTTTGGGGTTTTTTTAACAAAAATGATTTCTAGCATTAGTAAACAAGCATTTCATCAAACACCTATCAAAATAAGCTAAATATCATAAAAGAAAGAAAGAAAGAAAGAAAGAAAGAAAGAAAGAAAGAAAGAAA
>JBBYHM010000027.1:8997676-9021377 GCA_038381775.1 Adansonia rubrostipa
AAAGAAAGAAAGAAAGAAAGAAAGAAAGAAAGAAAGAAAGAAAGAAATGTATAAGTTTTAATTGCTCATCCATGGCTGAATTCAATCCAATACATCTAAAGCTTATACTTCTTTATGAATCAATCAAGTCTAGATCAACATGTATGAATTTATGCAAGATCATGAACTTCTAGGCACCCTATTTTTTTGGGCCATTATCTAAGGCATCAAAGGTCATTATCTTAGGCATTCTTGGAGTCATTCAAAAAAGTAGAGGTTAGTTTCCCATTCCTACTAACTAAGTTGAGTTAATCAGAGAGCTTAAGGTATGTGCAATTCACATTAGTGCATAGGTATTGATATGAAGCTTTCACATCACTTGAAAATCAAATTTTCACATGTAATATCAATACCAGAGGGTTTAGTATTGATACCCAAGGTGTGGTATCAATACTAAGCATGTTTTTATCGATATAAGCCTAAGTAGTAGCAAAAATCTTGATTTTTGGCCAAATGTATCGTTACACCAGCAAGAGTATGGTATCGATACAGATCTTCAAGTCTCAAGATCGAAAACATTTTTGTTTTTGGTATTGATGCAGGCTTAATTTTATTGATACTGGAAGGCAAAATTTGCCTGGTGTATCGACACAAAATGGTTTGTATTGATACACCAAGGCATTTTTGCCTACTTCGAGCCATTTTTTAGCTTTTGCACTATTGATCTAAAAATCCAACCTATTTTGCACCAAAAATCATAAAAATTCATACCAAGGCTTAGTTTTGGACCTGTGATTAGACTTTAACAAATTTTTGAGGTCCAAATAGCCATGACAAATGACATTTTTATGACATTATGCAAGTTACTAAAAAGAAAGATTGATTTTTTGCAATGCTCATTACATAAAGTGGCTTGGATCCACTATTTTTGCTAAAAGTCAATAAGTTTACATGGCAGTTGAGCATAGTAATAATTCCCTAAATGAAGTACATGTATCAATCCTTTAGTACCTTTTTTTTTGTATTTTTTTATCTTCATATTCACATAGCTATATATGCCAACTTTGGCTTAGTTGAAGAGGACTCTACACACATAGACACAGGACACATTCTCAGCAGAAAACACTCACTTTCACATTCTTTCAACATTCATCAGCCACTAAAAACCTAAAAACCTTCCTCTATTCTCGTAGCTTCTTAAAACCACTAGTAAAAATCTTTCCAAAACCCTTTACTCCACTCATCTTTTCACTTAAAACTCTTTTCCATCAAAACTCTAACTAAAAAACTTTTTTTCCATCATTTTCTTGCAAAATAACATGAAAAGAGGGAAGAAAATGAGTTCAAAGTTGCTACTTAAAGAAAAAAACTAAAGCTTAAAACTTTTGGTATATCTTCTTCCCTTGCTTTAATTTTTTTTTTTTAGCATTTGCATTATCCTAGTGACCTTTTTTATGTTACCATGACCATTCTAAGATTCTCACGCATTATTATGGCCTTAGTTATGGTAATCTTAGGATTTTGATGATCTTCTTGATGCTTTGATGTTGCATGGATGGTTAAACATGCAATGTTTTATTTTCATCATCACCATAGTCACTATTCATGCATTTCTTGTCATGTTTCATCCCCTTTCACATGTTCAACTCATACTTGAATGTTTACCCTAATGTGTCTTAAGCATATTCATGCATTTTGGTAGGTTTCACGGAGCAAAAATGTCATCTTGAAAATTCCAACATGTTTTTCCTTGTTTAAACATGTTCATATAATTTTTCATAGCATTATTCTTGTTGTCATTTATGAAGTTAATATGTTTATGTATCTTTTCTATTCATTTCCTTGCATTTTTGCCATTTTTTTCTTGCTAAAATGTCATTTTTTTGTTTAAATATGTCAACTATGTTCATCTTCATGTATGCCATTTTTTGTTCTTAACATGTTCATAAACATGTTTGCTTGTTGACTATAGAAATCTAATGTAAAAAAATCCAAGTTAAATATATATTACCTCTAATAAATGGAGAATAACATTGATTTAATATTTTTATAAAGTTGGTCCTCCAATCTTTATCCATTAAGGATTTCTTATGATTGATGATCACCATTTGGGACATCTTTGAATGGGATAAGGAACTGAATTTAGAGGCACAAATGGGGTGACACTGCTAAGATTTAATTTAAAAATATTGATATAATAAGGTCAAGGTTCGTCAAGATCAAATCCAGTTGGACGTTCTTTTCATAGGAGCTCCTTGAAAGGCAAACAATCAAGTTTCAACATCCTTTTAATCTTTAAATATAATAGCTCGATATATGTTAAAAAATGCTAGTAAACACTAAGTCTCGAGAGGTTAATTTGGAAGGTCTTTGGTAAGCATCGATTTCTAAGGTTGACATAAAAGTTTTGGAAGGTTATCTTGAATCAAATCAATGTTAAGGTATTTGACTCAACCTTTTGTTGATGTCATAAAATTTTTAGAGGTTTAGGATTATTTTTGGATTAGCATGAAAGAGTTCTTTTCTTTGGTGGCTACCTTTGTCCATTTAAGAATAATTCCAATGCTTTTAAGTTAGTTCAAGACTGCTCTTTTTAGGTTTTTACTTTGGATCTTCATTTTTTTTGCCCCATAATAATCTTAAGGACTTAAAAATCATCCCAAAAGATGAATTTGAAGGAGCTTTCTAGGAATAGCCGAACATTTTAAATAGTTACATCTGATCAAAATGGACTCTGTAGGTATGTAACATAGGCCATGGTTCATGGTTTAGAAAGAAAGGACAAATAGGCCCAAATCAAGTGTTTAAGGGTAATTAAATTAAGGTTTTTTTTTTCTCTAGAAGAATCCCTATTTGAGAAAACATATTTTTATTTCTTTATTTTTCATGCTTTTTTATTTCTTTTGCTCTTCTTTATTTCTTTCTTTATCTTGTTTTTTTTCATTCTTCAGTTTAATATTTGCACTTTGAAATTTGAAGTTCCTTCTTTCTTCAAAATTTACATTGTGGAACCTAACTTATTTTTTGTAACCTTAAAATGGAATTTAACCCTTTTGATCTTGAAACTTTACTTTATTTGCCCCTTGTATGGAGGGTGATCCTTAATTACAATTTAAAGAAAAAATAAATCATCAAGCTTAAAGTGGATTGCAAAGGGAATAATGTTTTATATTTTTAAAAGGATAGGGAAAAAGGTTATTTTTCATTTCAAGCAAAACCATTGGAACTAGTAAGCATTTCGCTAGAAAAAATGGGTTGTTTTCTTTTTGAAATCATTTTGAATACCTTAACAATAGATATTGCAGTAAATTTGTAAAGGCTTAAGATATGCTACTCAACATTATCAGCTTCGTAGCCACTAATGAATATTGGTTCTAGTTAAACTTTTAAGAAAGAAATCAAATTGGAATGGAAAAATATCTCAAACTTTGCATCTTATATATTAGGTATGAGACTAAAATGGTTTTATTCAAATGAAAAGGAAACTTTTGGCTCATGTTTACTTTTATTCTTTCAGAATCAAGGATTTCAAAAAATGTCATGAAAATTATGGCAAAAGTTTATCCAAATAAATTTGAGAGATCTTGGAATACTCTCATTTGGGTGTGACAGGTTTATGGTTGTGAAAGGTCCGTGGTTGTGAAAATACCAATGTTAATTATCTAGAACAACCATATACGTGGAAGTAAATGACCTTTCTAAGAGAGTTCAACCTATTGGTGATAAGCTACCAAAGAAAAGTTTCATAAAATATTTTCATTATCCTAGATAATAGAAATTATTATTAGCAAAATTCATGGTCCATGACAGTATGCACAATATTCATAAATTAAAATTCATTTCAGTTTCTAAAAAGAAATATACAAAGTTTTAAAGTGAAGACAGAAACTACCCTAATTCGTATACCACTATAAAGTTAATGACCCTTAGACCAATAGTCCTCGATAGGCATCCCCTAGCACATCAAATTTTGCCAGATTAGCATCTTTAAGGGCCTATACTTGATTTTCCTCCCAAGGAATCTTCTAAAGGAATTTGCCTTTTTCTTTCATTAGTGATTTGTTTTGACTAAAAGTTTTAGATATTGCACCAAAAATTTTGAAAACTCTTTAATATGCCTTAGATTTCACTATCGAAGACTTTGAAAACTATTTTAAATGTTTTGAATATCACCATTGAAGCTTTGTCTTTGAAAACCACCATTGAAGACTTGGTTTTGAATGAAAATTTTGAATGCTTTGACCTTCAAATATCACCATTGAAGCTTTGAAAACTATTTTAAATGTTTTAATATAACTATTAAGGCTTTGAAAACTATTTGGATGTTTCGAATATCACAATCAAAGTTCTGAAACCTATTTTAAATGCTTCGAATATCACCCTCAAAGCTTTGTCTTTTGAATATTATCATCAAAAAATTTTTTAAATGAAAATTTTCAAATACTTTGAATATCAGTATTGAAGCCTTGTCTTTGAATATCACCATTAAAGACCTTTTTCTCTTTTTTTCTTTTTTTTCCTTTTTTTTAGCCGCTCAATGATATTGTTGCATCACTCTAATTTGACACTTTAGGTTTGTACATACTCTTTATGCAGTACCATGGTCTTCTTCCAGCCCTTTTGAACTTTATATTTTATGATAAGTCTCATCTTCCCTATCTTATGCCAATGAACATGTTTTGTATTAGCACTATTTTGTTTCTAAATTTTATGGTGCTGTTGCTGACCAATAGCATATGCGTGAGTCATTTGATGAAAGATGTGGACACAACCTCTATGCTTCTTTGCACCTGCTAAGGTTGCTAAGTGATAAAAGATTGGGAATAAGGATACAATCCAAATGGATTTCCTTTTTTTTCTTAATTTTCTATGGTTTTAGCTTCCATCGACTGTGACTGGTTAACATCTACTGATATAATCACTTTTTCATCCCACATGTGCCATCATTTGCCCTTTAAAGAGCTTTAGGGTTAGCATAAGTATGCATTATAGGATTGGTTCTCACATATTAAGTACCTTAATGTGGTTGCTTTCAGCCTATACTTCTCTAGATTCCCCGATAAGAGTATTAATATGACATGACTATTTCTTTGGTTAAGACTTGGCTTTTATATAGTCCTTTCTTTCTTGTTAAATTCAAGGAACCATTTCATGTGGCGATTCTTGCATCTGCCCCTTGTAAAGAGCATCAACATAAACATGGATGGCTAGTGTTTATTGATTGCATGTTTTAAAGACCTACTAAGTTGTATCTTAAATGTTAATGGATTGTCTTTCAACTTATGCTCCCACGGATTTGTGACAGGAGTATGAATAATATTTTTTAGGTATAAATGGACTTGCTTATCTGAGTAGTTCCATCAAACTTGTAGTTTTGCTTGCATTTTTTTCCTATTGTGTGATATCTTCCACTTAATGATTCACATTATTTCACATAGAGATTATTGTAGGGGTAATAATTTGAGAAATTTGAGTGACGATTTAATTTAATTGTTTTAACAACCAATAATCCATTTTATTCATTCATTGTTGGCTACAAAATGATATTTGCTGGATTCAAAAAGAAAAACAACAAAAGGACTTCTCTTGCAAACATTTCATTATTCTCCCTATACATATAGTGAATCTCGCAAATATTGATCATTCTTTTTTAACCTTATGTTTACAATGCCTTTTAGGTAGCCAAAAGATTATCTTCATAATCACTTCATTGCTTCTCAACATCCTAATGCTTTCAATGAAGTGAGGGGGGTTTAACAACAACATTTAACTTTAATTTGACTTGGATCATGCGAGCATTGAATAGGTTTTGAATATTTTTCTTGAATGCATGACATTTTTCTATGGAATGCCCATGTAATCCTGCAAGGTATTCGCAATATGCATTAATGTCATACCATTTAGGATAAGGTGCTTCAAAAAGAGGAATGTGCATTGGAACTGAAAGGTGATTTTGGAACAAAAGAGAGAACAGTGCTGCATAGGTTAGTGGAATCAAATCAAATTTATAGTTTAATCATGGCTTTTTCTTAGTATGGGTTCCAAAAAATGATAGGGTAGTCCTAGAAAAGCCAGTAGGGTTAGAGGGCAAACTAATTTGTATACGTGTGGAATTAGGTTGCCTTATTTCAATCATGTAAATAAACCAAGGATTAGAATCTTTGTCTAGCGTTACGCTTGATTAAGCCTTTACGTCTTCAAGTGCTAGGGGTTAAGTTGAAATATTGGTGGCTTTTAGGGATCACCTAGAAGATTTCTAATGATTTTTGTCAATTTGAACAATTGTTCCTTTATCTTTATTTCATGTCCTATTCCACTAACTATTTCCTCTAAAGCCTTTATTTATGCTTCCAATCCATTTCCCAGATTCTAATTTTCTATATCCATCGACGATGAGGATTTCATCTTGTGTAGAACCTTAACCATTTTTATCAATTTGTTGAGCAGGTTTTTCATTCCCTAGACTTTATGCTGAACAACTCTTGGATGGACTCATTGCACTAATTATTCCCTTTAAATTGTTATGCATGTCTTAATCCTTAAAATACAATAAATAGAACAGTTTTAGTATATTGTAGAAATTACGAATGCATAAGCATATAAACAAATTAAAATGTAAACATTGTAGATGTAAAAAGAAATGCATGAATGAATTTACAAGTTTTCATAGAATATGGATATCATAACAAATTAATGCAAGAAATAAATGAAAGTGAAATTTATAATAGTAATACAACATATACTTATTGATACCAAGAAAATCAAATTATAAGAGTAAAAGGGTTAAAAACATTTCCCTATGTGTACCTAATTTGGCAATTTCTAGAACTAGGTATGGCTCTAACTAGGTGAGTCCTTTATGGTTCATTACATGAAGTTTGGGTTAGACGTCTATATAGGATTACGGATTGCTCCCCAAGTCTAGAAGGAGTTGGCAAGGTACCTTAATCCTTGCCCATCATGGGTTTACATTAGAAAAGGTTTAATTTGAGTGGGAATATTTTCCATGCTTATAATGAGGCTACCATCTTGAGCTAGAATAGGAATTTACACCCAGTAGGCTTTTCACTGGCCTAGATAGAGACTAACACCTCAAAAGGTAGAGCTATTTCATCCCCTCCTAAAATATTGGGTAACTTATGCCTCTTCTGTATGCTTAGAAGGGAGTCTAATACATATGATTGTGCACAGTGTGTGTGTAGGGAAATGACTTACCTTATATGACTTAACTCTTTTAAAAATAATAAAATCCCTATCATAAATTCCACCAAAAATAATGCTGTAAAGAAAATAATAGATTTAGTAAAAAATATATACCAAAATTTCCATAAAATAATAATTTTTATTTTTTTGAATATCGAGAATTATAATTAAATCCCAATTGAAACCAAATTAATAAAAATTTAGTTAACATATGAGTAATTTTAGGCCTGACTCTTTAACCTTTCCTTAGTAGAGTCGCCAAGCTATTGCAACATAGCCCAGATACGAATCTTGACTAACCCGACTTAAAGTGGATGATATACCCCTTGTTCCTATATATATCTACATATCATTATTCTTTTATTTCTAAGGGCCATATTATGATTATTCTTCTTAGTTCAATTTTTCTATTTAGGGACTGAATCATTGAGATGAGCTGCTTACTTAACTCTATATGGTCATAAAAAAACAATCATTTATTTTGGAGTTGCCATCTATCTTTTTTTGGCCAAGTGAGATTGGTAACTTGTCGGAGTTTATATTTTTAGGGTTACGAAACCCATAAAAACAAAATTTGAAATTTATGAAAATACCAGAGATCGCATGAAAGGGTCTGAGAGTTGATTAAAATCATAAGTAAGGATCTATCTTCTCATGATCCAGGCAATTGGTACAATATTAACCATGCATTAATTTACATTTTTATTTGGTTTTAATATTCTATATTTAATTATACTTCACACGTGTCAAAATTTTCATAAAATAAATTTATTATTCCATATGAAAAAATTAGGGTTTTAATAGTTTTCAAAAATCAGAATATCTTTTGTATCCTTCCAAAGAACCAGAAAAACACGAAGGTTTTATCATTCTCTTTTGCACCCACTGGAGAGTCGAGGAACATGAAAGGTTTCAAGTATCAAAATATCTTTTATACCCCAACGGAGAGCCGAAAGAATATAAAAGGTGTTATTTTTATGAAATTAAAAAAAATCTTGATTTTGATTTTGAAAATGATATCTCGTTATTGAAATAATCTGTAGAATCCTTCTCATATTCTAGGAGAAATTCCACGTACTATTTTAACATCGAAGACATTGCCTTAATTTTAAAAATTCTAATTTTGTTGATGTAGTAATATAAAGATTCCTTAAGAACTGGTTTAGATAAAAGTACTAAACTCGACTCTAAGGGTTGAAATGGCTAACATATCCTCCAAAGTACATTTTTGTCGTAAAAGTATCCTGGTGACCGTAAAGGGCACGATTCTAAAATAAATTAATGAAATCTCCCTAACTTGTACCTTTGAAACATAACTATCCCAGTACCCTAAAAGATTCTATAACTTTATAGATAAACGAACTTATTCCTACTCTACACCTTTGACATATAAGTATCCCCGTGATCACATAGGACTTGGTTCTATTATAAATTACTAAAATATCCCTAAAGTCTGCCATTTATATAAAAGTATCTTGGTAAGCATAAAGGACTTGACAACTCTATAAAAAGATAAACTTATCCTTATTTTGCACTTTTGACATATAAGTATCTCAGTGGCTAGAAAGGACTCAGTTCTAAGGTAAATTATTAAAATATCCCTAAAACATACCTTTGATATAAAAGTATCTAGGTACTATAAAGGAATCGATACTAGTATCAAATGATAATATTACCCTAAATGGGTAACTTAAACTTCAAAAGTGACCTAAAATATAAAAATTGTTAATAGTTCCCTAAACTTTTCAAAATTGCATTTCATACTCCCTCAGAAAAACTGAAAGAATGCTAAAAGTTTTAATATTTCCCACACCCCTCTGAAGGACCAGAGGAATGCTAGACATATTCTTAAAATATCAAAAATATTTCATTAACTATAAAATATAAGTTTTTTCTAAATGATCCTTAAACTTTGCAAACTTTGCAATTTAGTCCTTACACAAAATAAACTCATAATTAAACACAAAATACATTACAAAAATCATGGAAGTCATCTCAGCAATCATAAGAAGCATTCAGCCAACCATTTATGGCCTTGAAGTAATTTTTTTTGATTTCTGCAAACAAATTTCTAAACTTTTCTAATTTAATGAAATGGTCCTTCTATGAAATAATACATATAACCACACATCAAACATGTGAAAATTAACACAAAAAATTTACCAAATATAATCACAAGCATTCAACCCAAAACTTTTGGCCTTGGAAATTTTTTTTTATAATTGCAAATAAGCCTTTTTAAAATTACAAAATGACCTTAAAAGTATAAAATGCATGAAACATATATGTACATATTAGAAGAAGCATGAAAACACCTCTAAAGGTCACAACACAGATTCGGCCAAGCATATATGGCCTAGAAAACTTTGGCAGTTTTTTTGTAATTTAGTCCGTATAATTTCTATATTTACAAAATGGCCTAAAAATAGAAAACATCACAAAATCATCAATATCAAAATTGGCCAACCTTGGAATTACTCTTCCAAGACCTTAAAAAATTTTGTAAAATTATTTTTAAGCCCTTACAAGTCTAAACTATAACAAAATACTAAAAAATATCACAAAATCGAGCATGAAAAATTATTCAAGAACCAAGATCAGTTTCAGTTAGCATGTAAATTTCACCAAGAAAATCATTTTTTCATCATATATTTTTATGAATATCAATATACATATGTATCATAATTTTTACCAAGCATGAATATGCATAAATACATAATAAATAAAGAATAAATTAACATAAATCAACATGAAAATACTAAAAAAAAAGAACAAAAATATATACATGCAAATAATATTATTTCTATCAACAAAAAAATCTTGATGAAAATCAACAGATTACTAATAAAAATTAATTAAAATAATAAAATCAAGAAACTTTGTTCATAGCCATTATACTTTGCTTTCAACATGATTAAAATCCATGAGCATAAGCATGATTTTGACTCACTAAAAGGAAGAAAAATAGATGAAAGTAACAAAAACTAAAAAATTTCTAACTATTTTATCTCAAAATTGTAGAATATTTTGATTTTTTTTGGATTTTTAGTAAGTATTTGTGCTATTTTTTTGGGAAGACATTTGCCTTTGTGTAGAAGAATCCATCCTCTATTTATACCGGATTCAAGCCATCCAAGGGGTGTAAAAAACCCCTTAGCTAAAAATCTTCAAGGCTTTTCTTGAAATTTGTTTTATTATTTATTATTTGTTAATTAATCTTGTAGATTTTTCTAGATGCTTTAATTAATTAATTTAGCTTAGTCAAAAAGTCTATAATGGGCTATGGTTAGGTTAAATGATGATTAGAATAATATTGATTTAATGTATATAGTTAAAATGTAACCACATTGGTTAAGAAAAAAATTAAATTCCAACCAAACTAGTTCATGTAACTAAGTCAATGAATTTTACAATTATAATAAATATAAACAAAATGTTAAGAATGAAGAAAATAAAAAGATAAGGTCATAATTATAAATTTTATAAAAAAAAGATTGGAAAGACTAAATTGTAAGAAATTAAAAATTATGAATTAATAAATTTATTTATGAATGTAAAAACGTAAAAGCTTAATTAAATATTCATATGAAAAAATATGTTTGAGAGACTTAGTAAAAATTTTAGAGAAAGAAAACATTGCTGGAGCTTATCATAAAATTTAAAATGGGGCTAATTGGGCCTTATGGAAAAATTAATAGAATAATCACAAATAAGCTTATTGGGCCTATATAAAATGAATAAGCTTGGGAAAAAAAATAAAAAATGGGATTGGCAGGGTTGTTAGGCTTATTAAGAAAGTTGGCTCCATTTGCAAAATTTGAAAGTTTTAGGCTTATTAAGGAAATTTGGTCCAAAAATAAAAACAAAAATAAAACTGAAAAATAAATTTTCATGAAAATCCTAAGTGTTAAAGTTTAGAAGAAATTTTTAAGAAATTTAAGTGTAAAAAAAGGGCAATTACAAATTCTTGTAAAAATTTACGAGCCAAAACCCTAACAGATGAAAATTGTTATTTGAAAAGAATGCAAAACTCATAAAATAAATTAGATTTTCAAAAATTAATTTAATATAAATTTAATCAAGGTATTTTAAGAATTTTAAAAATTATAAACTTAGAAAAATCTTGTTGAAAAATTTATACAGAAGAAAAACTCTGTATCTTAGAAAGAGGATAATTCCAAAAATATGTTCAAATTTTATAAAAATGAATTAAATTCAACACATTAGTTAAAATATTGATTTATAAAAATAATAAAGTTGAAAATTTGAAATCCAAAATAATTTTTACCAGAAAAATTTCACAAAGTATGGCATGTGTGGTGTTATGAAAAATTTAAAAAGAAACCCTAATCAAGGATCACCCGCATCTTGGGAGCCATGCAAAGCCTTTTTAGGAAAATGGGGCTAATATCCACTCTACAATTATGAAAATGCTCAACATCAGAGGGCAAACATAAAACGTACTAATTTCCAAAATACAAAAGTCCCTACAAGAAGAGCAAAAAGAGCAAGCAAAAGCATAAAACAAAAAATAAAAAGGTTAAAAACAAAAGCAAAATCAAGAAAAAAAGTGAACAAAAGATTAAAAAACAAGGACATCCCAAAGGTAAGAGAGACAAGTGCCTTTATGAAAAGAAATGATCCTTGATCAATCACCCCTAAATACTAAATTTGGGCCTTTTTACCTTTTTTTTTCAAGACCATAAACCTTGACGTGCATTATGATCCTCAAAAAGTCCATTTTGATCAACCATTGCCATGTGAACTGACAAACCCTTTTTTTAAGAAATTATTTTTAATAAATTTTAAGCCTTCTTAAGAAGCATGATAATGAAATAAACCAAAAAAAGAAATCAAAAATGGAAAGATTGAAGCTCTAGGTTGAAAATCTAAAATGATAATTTAGAATAAAAATAGAAAATTTTTGATGCCCTTATGCGATTACAAAGATCTTAAAAAGGAAACCATCATTCTAAAGAAATCTAAGGACACCTATAAATCCTGAACTTCTTAAATTGGTATCTTTAGAATGAGTAACTCTTTGAACTAAATCTTTGCCATTCCGAATCAATCTTACAACCCTAAACCTACCATGGCCAATCCTAATGTTAGTTAAAGCATTAACTAAGAGGCTTAAAAGAACCCCAAATTTGTTTAGTTTTTAAAGAATTCATGTTCTATAGGGACTAGTCCATTTGAGAGCCTAGAAGAATAATAAATCCATTTCACTAGCCTTAAAACTTTTTATACCAATCAAAGCCCTTTTCAGTCCCTTTAACATATTTGAAAAGCCAAATTGCCATCTTTTAATGATAGATCATCAAACTTCAAGAGATTTTAATATCATGCTAACTTGAGAGTTTTCATTAAATGAATATTTTTGGCAAAAAAAAAAGATGAAGACTTTTTCTAATCATGGGGAAAAGCTACGATTAGAATATCTCTTAACTTGAATAGAAAAACTATCAAGAAAGGTCAAGCTAGACTCGAAAAAGGGCTAGCCACAGTCTCAACCTCTATGCCATCCATGAGCATACGTGTTATCATTGATGAAATATACATCATTTGCATAGGCCTTGGGGCATCGCTCATCAATATACACTTCAACAAAAGTGTAGTTGCATTATCTCTGACTCTAGTAAATCCCTTACTTTCCACACATTAAGATAAAGGCTAGTTTAGGTGTGCACACATCGGCATTTGTAATCATGAGCATTTTCACCAAAGTGGATCCACATCACACACATTCATCTGTATCCTTGCACATTCATGCTTAAGGATCCTAGCGATTATGTGCATCTATGTTCATAAGTGTTAACATTCACGTGTATTCTCACTCACCTATAATTGCACTCATATTTATTTTCACTTAACTACAATCGCATTCACATGCATTCTTTCACCTACTATCGCACTCATGTGCATTCTTGCTCACCTATAATCATATTCATGTGCATTCTCACTCACCTACAATCGCACTCACGAGCATAATCATTCATTGCATTCACATATATGTGTATCGGTATTCATTTACACTTATGTGTATTCCTTGTCTTATCCATTTGTACTTATAGGCAGCTATAATCATACTCAAACACACTCACGTATATACAAGCTTACCTATAGTTGCACTCACATGCACTCTCACTCAAAAGTATTCACTTGCACTTCTAGGTATTCTCCTTCATATCCATTTATGCTCATGAGCATTTGCACTCATGTGTAATCTCCTTCACAAGCATCAACATTCACATGCACTCTTAATCATAAGCATTTATATGAATTCGTGTGCATTCTTCTTCGTATCTATTTATACCCATGAGCATTAGCAGTTATGTGCACTCTTATGCATAAGGACTAGCAAGCGTGAGCATTTGCATTCATATCTATTGGTATCCATGTGCATTCTTGTCAATATGCATTTGCCCTCACATGCATTTGTGTTCCCATACATTTTTATTCACAATGGTCACCAAGTTGTCTAACATTATACGTAGTGGTTATTCATTTTGGGTATCATGTTGTGATAATGCTTCCTCACATGTAATCAATTTTTGAGCCCAATCAATGAATTTTTGAACCTTGAAGACAAGAAAATTGTTGTTTTGAGTTTTATAACTCAGAATATCCTTTTCGATAGGCATCCAATCATGCCTAGCCTAAAATGATCGGTGGCGACTCCAAGTCTTCGACTATTTTGTAGCGGCCACTGAAGATCATTAGATGAGTGATTCATCCTATAGTCTTTGCCCTTTTTATCATCATATCATGCCTAATTCAAATCTCAATCAAGGAATAACCTAAAAGCAATTCCCAACCATTTTTTTTAAATCATGCGTGCCATTATTTTGAGCAATTCGAGTGATGCTATGCTCGAGTTAATGGCATGTTGTGACAAAGCATGTTTGAACTATGTTGTATTAGTGATGCATGAAAGAAATGAGGTAAAAAAGGAAGAAATTGAAAAAAGAAAAAACACACAAAAGTGTGTATTAAATAAAATAACATGAAAAAGAAAATGTCATGAAAAAAGGTATAAGCTTCAAAAGCATTGGTGAATGGCTCAGTAAAAGATTCAAAATAATGAAAAGTGTCTATGGGTAAATTTAAGCCAAAATATATCATTTATCCTACCTTTACTCTAGCTTTACCTTACAAGCTTAATAAAGTCCTGCATAATCTTTGATGAGGTGTTGGTCTATGTCAAGACTTGTCCGTCTTATGTAATGTGCTATGACTTAAAAGCAAAAGGGAGAAGGTGCTCATCTTTTGATCATCTCCTAATCGGGATTTGAATTAAGTTGATAAATCAAAAGTTGAAGGGATAATTGTTAGAAGAATTGCTCATCTAATCGGTCTTGAAATGCCATTAGAAATTGACCATGACTTGAAGTCTCTGTTGATCATTTTGGGCTAGGTATGACTGGATAGCTATTAAAATCGATGATTCTCAGTTATAAAACTTAAAACACTAATTTTAAAAATTATGTATACTAGACTTCATTTTAAAAGGGTTTAGGAGTCTATTATATGTAGGAAAGGATTAGCATCCTCATGATGCCAAAAATTGGTACCATCTAGCCATAAATTATCAAAACTCTTGATTTTTCATGTGATCATTGTTTATGTGTAATCTTTATGAATACGAATTTTTTAAATATTGGATTTGAGTTTTTATGACAAACGTTTAATTAATATCTCGCTATGCAACCTAGAAGGGAAAAGAAACATAAAGGATTTAGTAAAATGAGATCCAGATTGATTCAGAAGAGGAAACTCTACATCAAGCACTGCAAGGATACTAACTAAAAACATTGCCTCATGTTTAATGAACTTTAATTTTTTTGAAGACATGAATGCAAATCACCATCAAGAAGAGAAATAGGTTAGTAAGACATAAAGAAATATAATAAAAGCTGCATTAAAGATGAATACATGGAGACAAAAAGGAAGGTTAATTAGGATGTATATCATAATTGACCTCGATCATTGAGGAATAACCTAATTGACAATGTTCAGACATGTTTGGATTCTAGCTGTTTTAAGCTTAAAAAGGTTGATAAAAGGTTTGGAAAGGCCCAGGGAAAAAAATCTTAGATTTTTATTGTATTTTTGAAAAATGAGGTTAGAGTATCCCCTTGAAGAAAATGAGGTTAGAGAATCCCCTTAGAAAGCAGGGTTGGAGTATCCCCTCAAAGAAAATAAGGTAGAAATATCCCTTTGGAAAAAGATACTTTGAGTGATTTTTGAAAGTTAAAATTTTTTTTATATATTTTATGAAGAAAAATGCACCCAAAAGAGTGCATAGGGAATTGGGTGCATTTGATTTTTTTTTAATAGGAAAGGGAAATTAATTTTGAAAATAATTTTAGGTTTTGATTCAGGCCTAAAGGGACCTATGTCATGACTCATGACACCATGGGTGAAACCATTAAATACATTTCAAGTCATTCAGATGACCAAAAATGATGGTTAGAGAAAATCCAAGTAAATTTTCTCGAGTTTAGCAAAAATAGGTACAACATCATGCTGCCTTTTTTCCCTAATTTATTTTGGTTTAGTTCGATAGTTTTTATTGGCAAATGGGGTGCCTTTCGAAGTACTTGATAGGGATTAATGTAAATAATTTCAGAAATCCTAGAAAATCACTTTCTAGGTGGAATTAATTTTTAAAATTGGGTCTGAGTCAGCATCGATAGCAAGTGTTAGAAAAAGAGAGTAGTGAACTTTGAAAAATCATCTTGGACTCATTCAGAGTCATTAGAATGCAAATGATACTTTTTTAGAAAAAGAATTTCACAAAATTTTCAAAAAGAATATTTAAAAAATCTAAAAAAATTATTTGATGGTCTGAATTGCCCTAATAGATTGCTTATTCTAAAGGCTTGAGACAGCAAAGGTTCAAAAAACCATAACTTCTAAATTTAGAATTATGCAAGGATAAACAAGGTATCATTATAAAGGTAATCTGAAGCTTTTTCCAAGAAAAGTACTACAAAATTTTAGAAAAATCATTTTAAGTCTAAAAATAATTTTTCAAATAAGGATCATTGTGTTGCCAATACCAAATAGAGGTTTTTCAGGTTAAGCTTTTATGATCATGTGTTAAGACATCAGACATACTAATGTTTGATCACTTAGGTACATGACATAAAATATATGTTGAAAAAAGTTCTACTTGATGAACCTTGCCCATTTGAGCCTTCACATGATGCACTTAGCAAATAGGCTTTCTTATTTTGCACTTGTTAGAAATAGTCAAATGACATAGCACGTTACTATATGTTGGCTAGCATGTCAAATGCTTCACAAAAGTGACACAAAACTATGTCACTGCTAGTCAGATCATGGATAATTTAAAGGATATGTTCGGAGGCTAAGTCAAGTTGGTTAGACAATCTACTATTACAAATTTAATGAATTGTCAGCAAAAAGTAAGAACTCCAGTAAAAGATCATATGCTCATGCTTGTGGGGTACTTTGCTGAGGCTACTAAAAATGGTGCTTATTAGAATACAAAACCCAGATTGAGATGGTATTTAAAACTATTTTTAGGGATTTTATGAGATTTCAAGCTGCATATAATCTGAGAGCAAAGATTTTAGGTCTTACTGAGCTCATGAGGGAGTTACAGGCCTATAAGCTCATACTTAGTGATGGCCACCAATCCAAGGTAGAGGTAAATCTAGCTACTGCTTCTAATTCTAGTTCCGGGAACAAGAAAAAAAAATAAAACTTCAAGAAATGAGGGTTTCTAAGTCTTCTATTCTTCCTTTATCTGAAGGTAAAAAGAAAAAAAAGAAAAAGCCAAATGACCCTAAAAAGTCAAAATACTTCTATTCTAAAAAGATTGGTCCCTTTAAGAGGACTTGTAAGGAATTCCTTGCTTCAAGGGCAAAGAAGGTAAGGATCTTCTTTACATCGAAGTTTGTTTAGTGAAAGATTTAAAAGACACTTAGGTCATTGATTTAAATGAAAGTTTGCTTGAAAATAACCTATTAAGAACCGATATGGGGAGCATGGTGTTAGTAGAAGTAATGGGAGATGTACATCTTTATTTTGAGGAATTTAGATTTATTATTTTAAAATAGAATTTTTTTTATGTTCCTAGTTTGAAAAGGAACCTTATTTCAGTTACTTGTTTAAGAAAATATTTTTATTTAGTTTATTTTAGTAAACTATAGTGATTCATAAAAACAAGTCTTTTATATGTTCTAGAAGAATGGATTACAATCTTTTTCCATTAAACCAAAGATATACTCTCTAGTTGACACTACATTAATGAATAACTCTACAAGCTTAAAAACTTTTCACTCTAATAAGGCATACCTTTAGTAAGACTTAGTTATATTAGCTAAGAAAGGATTCAAAGATTGGTAAATAATGCTTTATTAGAATCTCTAAGGAGGAACATCTTCCTCAATGTAAATCTTATCTAGAAGGTAAGAAAACCAAGAGGTCTTTTGAAGTAAAAGGTGCAAGGGCCAGAAAACTTCTAGAAATTATGCATACTAACAATGTAGCCCCATGAATGTCAAAGCATAAGAAGGGTATGCATATTATGTATCATTCATAAATGATTACTTAAGGTTTGGATATGCCTACCTGATGCACCGCAAGAGCAAAACCTTTGATAAATTCAAAGAGTATCTTGTAAATGTAGAGAAGCAATTAGATAAATCCATTAAGACACTTTGATTTGATTGAGGTGATGAGTACCTCTCTGATGAATTTTTAAGACATCTCGTAGAGAATAGGATTTTATCCCAATTGATAGCACCAGGTACTCCACAACAGAATGGTGTAGCAGAGAGAAAAAATAAGACCTTAGATATGGTAGGGTCCATGATAAGTTATTCGAAACTCCTAATATCCTTTTAGGTTATGGACTAAAAATAACATGTTACATTTTGAATTAGGTTCTAAGTAAGTCAATTCCTAAAACTCCATACAAGTTATGGAAAGGCAACAAACCTTTCCTTGGACATATGAGAATATAGGGGTACCTAACGCATGTATTGTATAAGGAAGCAAAGAAGTTAAAAATTTTGTTCAAAATTATGTGCGTCTGTAGAGTATCCTAAGGGAACAAAGGGAGGATTATTTTATAAATCGAAGAAATAGAAAGTCATTGTACCAATTCATGCAACGTTCCTTAAGGAGAGTTACATGAATAACTTTAACCCTCAAGATAAAATGGTGCTCGAGCAATTGTCAGGAGATAGTATTGTTCCATAGATTTTCAATCTTGGATTCTATTCCAAGATCCAAGGAAAGACATGCAAATGGTCAACCACCTAGGAAGCTTCGTTATAGTGGGAAGGTTTTGAAGAAACCTAATTTCTTCATGTATGATGGTGAGATTTATTAATCTGATGCCATGGAACATGAAGATGATCCAATCACCTATAATAAATCTATAAGTAACGTTGATTCAATGCTCTGGCCAAAAGCTATGAACACTGAGATGGATTCAATAAAATCCAATTTGATCTATGGTGTAAGTGGGTTTAAAAGAGAAAAAAGAATGCTAGAGGAAAAAGTCAAAACCTTTAAGGCTAGACTAGTAGCAAAATGATACATGCAAAATTCTAATGTTGACTACAATGAAATATTTTTGCTTGTTGCAATGCTAAGTCCATTCACATTCTTTTATCCATTATTGTGGCTCTTGATTACGAGATCTAGCAAGCAGACATCAAAACTGCATTCTTAAATGGCCATCTTAATGAAAGCATATGATGCAACTAGACAGGTTTATAGTAAAAGGCCAAGAAGTGAAAGTTTGCAAGTTGCTTAGATCCATTTATGTATTAAACAAGCCTCATGTTCATGGAACCAAAGGTTTGACCAAGAAATCAAGGTTTTTGGATTTGAGTAAAACATTTATGAACTTTGTGTTTATAAACATATTAAAGAGGGCAAAATGGTCTTTCTAGTCTTATACGTTGATGACATACTACTCATTGGGAATGATGTAAAGAACTTTTCATTGGTCAAACTATGGCTGTTGTAATAGTTTTACATGAAAGATTTAGGGAAAGCTAATTATGTTATAGGCATTTATCTCTTTAGAGATTGAAAGAACATGATGATAGCTTTGTCATAAGCTTCATATGTTCACAAAATTATTACAAAGTACACAGTGTAAGATGCTAAGAAGGGTTTATAACCCTCTATGGTAGGATTCACTCTTTTATTAGATGATTGTCATTAGATGATTGCCCTAAGACATTTAAAGAAAGAGAGTGCATGATGAAAGTAACTTATTCATCTGCTGTGGGTAGTCTCATATATGTTATGCCTTGCATAAAAACGAATATTTGTTATGCGGTTGGTATTGTAAGTCAGTATTAGTTGAACCCTGGTAATAAGCATTGGCAAGTCATGAAACATATACTTAAGTATCTTAAGAAAACGAAGGACTAATGTTGGTATATTCTATAATAGACTTAACATTCATGGGATATATGAATTCAAACTTCCAAACTTGTAAGAATTTAAGGAAATTGACTTTTGGGTCTGTATTTATCCTAGGAGAAAGCTTTATTGTATAGAGAAGTGTAAAACAAACTTGTACAACTAACTCCTCAATGGAAGCCGTATATGTGGCTGTCTTTAAAGAGTTTAAGCAATCAACATGGCTTTACGAGTTCCTTTGAGACCTTAAGGTAATTCTTAGTATGGATAAACCTATTACAGTTTATTGTGATTATAAAGTAGCAATAGCAAAAAACAAGGAATCTAGACACCATAAAAGGATATAACATATAGATAGAGAATACCACATTATAAGAGAGCTGTTGATGGAAGGAGTTGTTTATGTTTGTAAAATTGCATTCGAGGACAACCTTGTTGATCCATTGACTAAAACTCTTATGGTTAGGAGTTTTGAAAGACATGTTAAAGGTATGGGGATGCGAGACATGACTTATTTACTCCCTTAGGGCAAATGGGAGGTCGTTAAGAATGCCTTAAAGATGGAAGACATTTTAATGTATTTCATCTAGTGGAACTGATTATTTATATATACTTAAGTTTTTGTTATATCATTGCTATTCAGTCCTCATCTAGATTTAAATGTTAAAGTAAACATAAGCAAATATGGCTTATTGACTACTTAAGTTTATATTGTTATAATGTTGAATATAATAGACTTTATATGCGAAAAGATAACATTTTAATATAAATAGTCTAAATTGATAGTCCATAGTCTATGGGGTTAATGTGAGCAATTAACTTATGTTAAGACTATTATGTTGTCTAAATCTAATTAGGGAATGGCTTGTCTTGGTCATCTGGATCAATTTGACTCTTAAGTAAAGACATAGATATATTACCTAAAGAAGTTGATATATTGGGCTAGACCAAGGTGCAATTAATTCATCAATAAGTCTGTTTACATGGATTAATTCACTTTTGATGTTCATTGTGTAATTACCTTAATCTTGAGTAAGTAGTGTATAACTTATATGCTTTGACATTCTAAAGGTTAAAGTGTCTCAAGGTAGTAAGCAACTAGACCAGTTCATTGGGCATATGACTTATACTCGATAAGAGATTTACTTATAGATATGAAATCATAGCTCCTATAAAAAGTTAAGGTTATCCTTTTAAAAGGCATTATATGGTATAGTGAAAACAGACGAGGCCTCAGTCATTTGTTTGTCAAATGATAAATTGTTTATATGTGGTGGACAGTTATTTTCACATGGAGAGTACAACAGAACTTTAAGATAAGGTGATCAAGTAGGTAAAATAGACTTTTAACCTTATGTTAATCATGGATATCATATAAGGGTATTACACAAATGACAAGATCATTAGACTAAAAGGCTATTTATAAAGCTTATGTAATATGGTATATAATTAGAGTACAGTCTCTAGTCTTTAATGGTGTGACTCTGATATTAATAATTATGTGATTAGTTATTCGGGATAGAATAATTAATACATAGATTATTAGAGCCTAATTATATATGTCCAATTGGTCCCTTCACTGGCTCAATATAATTCCTTAAAAATTGGTTATTGACCAGAATATTCAAAAATAAAAGATTCTCAATATGGTGAAGTGGTACATCAGATTCATTCAATTAAGGAGTATAGGCGTTTTCTTCAGTAAATAAATAAAAATGATTTTTTGATATTATTTATTTAGAATATATATTTTAATTTGATTAAATATATATTTAGATAGAAATTAGTAATTTAAATTAATTATATTTATTTTTTTAAATATAAGAATTAATTTAAATTAAATAGATATGAAAAATTAATTATTTATATAATTAATTTATATCCATCAAGTCTTGTTTAAATGTCTACTTTTAAATTAAGTATGAATAATATTCTAAATAAATTAAAAAAATTATTTATTTATTTATTTAATTTATGATTAAATTAATTATTTTATTATAGGTATTTTTATTTTGATAATTAGTACATATTATTCTATTCAAATAAAATTGTCATGATTTTATTTTGAATTAGAATTGGAGTTATAGAAAATTATCGAGCTAAATAAAATTAATAGCTTAATCATAATTAATTAGTATTTAGATTAAACGAGCTAAATTCCATAAAATAAACTTGAGCCAAAATTTTGTCTATGGACACTTGGGTTTGGGTCGAATTACAGTGGGCACCCATCTTAGGGTTGGCACCACATATGGGTTTTTTTATGAAATTAATTAAATAATTATTTGACTTAAAATTAAATTTTGGTTTACCTTGTTGTCTGATATAAATAAGAGGCTTATGCCTAATGTTTTGCTTTAAACTTTGGTGCCACACCTGGAGGTTTCTAATCACAATATCTCATGATTCTAAACTTTGTGGCACAAACTGGTCATCGAGGAGAATCAAGCCATACCAATTCGGAGTTGTTCGAGACAAAGAGTGCCCATGCACTCTACCATCTGGGAATTAAAGAATAGTGCAGAAGGTAGTTAGTTGAAGCTTTCGCATGGATCTATTAATTCTTGGATGGCATCTTGAGATTTGCAACTTTTAAATTGTATATAATAACATAATTTAATATGATCAGATTAAAAAATTTAAAAATTCTACTGCACATCTAATTAGTTTTTTCCAACATAGACACCACTATTCATGGTTTTTTTTTTCCATAATCAAGTGTATGAAACTTTAAGCCATTGATAAAATAATCAAAATAAGACCATCCCATGTGTCTTAGACTATGAGACAGGTCACTAATACGATAGTTAGCTTCATTTGGTCGTTGTTTAATTTAAACTTTCTATATATTAGCTTACATAATCCTTAAACCATTATCTAAATCTTAAAGCTCAGCCTTTTTGCAATTCTTCATGAATAATGTTCTGTGCATCTAGTTTTACCATCTCATCAAACATCCTAAGTTTTTCATTTAGATAGTAAAAAAAATTAACACCTAAACCAATGTTAAATATAACATACATGATATATATAACATTACAATAGAAAAAAAGTTATATGAAATGAAAATGATCTTACTCAACATAAGGCATAACTTCTTTGCAATTCAATAATATATGCAATTCTCCTGCATCGTACTTATCATGATCTAGATAACAAGAATAAGTCTTTTTTAGGCCCAAAGATTTTCCTGATTATAAAAA
Source organism: Adansonia rubrostipa (assembly GCA_038381775.1). Lineage (NCBI taxonomy): Eukaryota > Viridiplantae > Streptophyta > Magnoliopsida > Malvales > Malvaceae > Adansonia > Adansonia rubrostipa. The sequence continues at coordinate 9,020,482 of JBBYHM010000027.1, forward strand.
ATAGAAAGTCATCCCATTGGCTCAACATTTCCCTTATCATCATTTCATGGCACCCAAGTAAATATTTTTTCCACATTTGGTCAAAATATAAGGTGCAAAATGTTGGAATTTACTCCATAATATATGTCTCAACTATAGATCCTTCCATAGATGCAAGATTTTTCACTTTTTTTTAGATGATATAAGAACTTAACAAAATTAATAATAATGGACAATTTTTGTATTTTAGAATTGGATGAAAAATATATTAGACATCAACCTACATTTTTAATTACGTACCTTTTAAAAGGATACATCCATTGACAATGGATAGGTCTAACTACTTTGCCTCATATGATCAGCAAATAAATAGATGTTCCATTGAATCGAATAATATGGGAGGAAAGATTTTTTTCTATCTTGCAAATGGTTTCGACAACATTCATGTCCCATAGCTCTATCTGCTCCACATGAATTTTGGTCGAGCATAAATCTCTAAAGAGATTACTTAGCTCTGTAATTACATACCATATGATGTTTGGAAACAAATTAAAAATGCATTTGAAAGCAGTCATTGCATAAAAATAAGACAAGCATGACTTTTTGTGCCATAAAATCTCATATTGGCCATATTTTCACAACGCCCAATGTTGGATGCAAATTACAAAGAAGTCTTAACTGCGTAACCCCTGCATAAATCCTTTTTTTATCCTCCATGCTTAATTTATAATTGTCTCTAGCCTTGCAGTTCTTTCTATTCCTTTTGACCAATTCTAAATTGGGCAGTCTGCAAAGCAATGCCAATCAATTCTAGTATTTACATTACCTTTTATTTTCCAATTCACATCCGTCATTATATTAAAAACATTATCAAACATATTTTTCTTAACGTGCATGACATTGAGATTATGATGAAT